>JAJOOS010017753.1:0-29127 GCA_029582725.1 Solanum chiquidenum | reverse complement strand
CTCAACTTTCCAAAATCTCAACTTTTCATCCATTTTCCTTCAAACCAACTTCGAAAATACAACAATTAGGACTCGGGGCAACTATCGGGAGGGGTAAAACGGTCATTTTATGAAAATTTCCAAAAATGACCTTTAGGGTCATTACATTAATCTTATATATACTTAAAGATATAGAAATAATAGAATTAAGAAGAACTATATGGGAAAAAATATTTAATGACTACGAATTAGAAGATATATTAAATCAACAATGGTATGAAATAGACCTACACGATCTATAGTTAGATAATGAAAGAATAGAATGGTACGATTTAGAAATAAATTCATATTAAACTGAATTACGAATATTTACAATATTGGATAGAAGCTATGGAAAATATAAAACTATTAGAACAATTAATGGAAAATAATTTACATATGTACCGAAGAACCCAAGATATGTTATATCTAGAATACATCATAAATAACATAAAAGAAATATCAAGATTAAAACCTTTAGCTAAAGAATATTATAATAAAACCTTTAGCCAGACATAAGATGAATTCCGCATCTCCGAAAAATGGGGGTAATTAACGAGAAAAGAATTATCAACATAGATTTAGTGTTATACTATCTAATAGGCTAGAGTCAATTGGTGTGAAGTAATAACTAAGCCAAACATTGATTATGATGTCTAATATGAGGTAAAGGTAAGAGTTAGTAAATTATACACACGTAGTCGGATCAAGGTGCAGGGTGAAATTCTCTAGATGCCGGACCAAGGATTTAGAGATACCTAACTTATCACTTTGCATGTAATATACTAGAAAATGATTACTATTATTAGGATTACCGTGTTATGAGCTTATGGAGAACACATTCCTAGTTACTTTTAATAATCTGAATATAAATAAAGACTTAGTTCAAACTATCTTTTTATTGTTTTTATTTTATTTCAATTTAAATCCCCCCATTTTTATATAACGACTATCGAGTTAAATATTTGATATTGACAATATTCTTCCATATTCTCTATAGGATCGACCCCGACTCATAGTTGGGTAAATATATTGCATACGATCGTTTATATTTCTTTTCAAGAAGTATATTTGAAAGTTATCAGTAATCAACAATTTGTATTTCTAAAAAGCACAATTCTTTACTAATCCTATTTAATAATGTATAATAGAACATTCATTTAACTATGAACTATTTAATGATATATTAATGGTGCATTTTATATCTAACTTTTATGATGTAGTAATTAAAATAACTGACTTTACTCATAATAGATGTCATAAGTGAAAGAATAGAATAAAATACATACCGATTGAAATTATATCCAATGTCAAAGCTTGAGTTAAGAGGTTACAAGAAATCATGTTTGATGGATGGATATTGATTATCATCACATTAATTTTTTGTTTTCCTTTGGAGAGCGTTGACATTGTTGTTGAAGTTATACCAACCGCTGTAACTGCATGCATCAACGCTCTTGAGAAGTAAGTACATAAAATTGTACTCAAAATTATCATGAGGGCATATTTATTTCTCATATACAAATTCAGTTGTAAATTTTATGATTTCAGTTTATTCAAATGACTTATTAGAAACAAATACTGCATAAAGATTACTATCGACACCCATATATAATAGGATCAAAAGATTTGAGATAATATTATTTCATGAATATGAAACTAATAGGTTTAGTAGATTTAGAAAAGAGTAAATTAAATATCTATAAATTCTAATATTCTTATGTCTTATCTATTGTACCTGCAATAAACTTTAAGTCTTGACATCTATAAGATACTAATCCAATAGAATACTAAGATAATATTAAAAAGTTATATGAAATTTATGTGTAATTGCATGTCTAATATATTAATGTATTAATTTTTAGATGAATTCAAAAATCATAGCTATGTATGATATAATAACAATAATAACATACTTGAAATTTCATAATTGGAGTCTAGAGAGAATAGAGTGTACACAAATCTTATCGCTACCTCCTGGAGGTACATATGTTTCCGAAAAGATCATTTTCTCAAACGCAACAATTTAAGGTATATACAAAAAAGAAATGATGAAAATAATGTAACAACTAAAAACAAAAGCAGTATAAAGCCTAAAAGAAAAAGTATGAGCAACAACAAAATAGCGTAATAGCCGAAATCTAGTAAATAAATGATTATTGATGTAGAAAACTAGAACTACAAGAATACTTAGCATTAAATTGTATAAATGACAAAGGGACAATTATAGTTAACAAAAGAGGCATAAATCAATATAGAAAATTGAGTTTCAATAAACAAAATACACTTCCGTAAAAAAAGTATTACTTATTACTCCCTTTGGTTCTATTTATTTGTTTTGTTTTCTCTTGGCATGGAGTTTAAAAAAGTAAAGAAGACTTTTGAATATCTTGGTCTTAAATTAAAAATATGACAAATGTACTAAAATGCGCTTTAATCTTGTGGTATTAAGTGTATCATATGGAAAGTTCAAATTAAAGATTTGTCAAAAAAGGAAAGGGACATTCTTTTCTAAAAGAACAAAAAATGAAAATAAGTTAAACAAATTAAAATAGAAGGGGTATAATAGTTCTTAACGGATTACAAAGAGGGTGTACTTTCATTTGCATCGGTGATAAATTTTCTAACACGACACATTGATGAGGTGCCATAGTGCTTGCTATTTATGATGATATAGTATTGATTGGCGAGACATAAAGTGACATTAACGCGAGGCTGGGATTTGGACATAGATCCTAGAGTCAAAAGGTTTCATGTTGAGTAGGATAAAAATTAAGTACTTGGAGCAAAAATTTAGTGCCTATGAAGCGTACATGATTCTTGACACTCTGGGTATCCCCAAAATCAAAAGTTCCATGTACCTAGAGTTATTAATTCAAGGTAAAGCGGATGAGAGGATGTCACACATCATAATGGGGAGGAGAGAATGAAACAGAGGCTCTCATCTAATGTTCAATGTGATAAGAATGTGTCGTCAATACTTAAAGTAAATTCTTTAGAGTGGTATCTAGATCAACTATGTTATATGGAGATGAGTGTTATCTAGTAAACAACTCCCATGTCCAAAAGATGAGACTATAGAAAATATAAAAAGGAAGTGTGGGCATACCATGAGAGATAATATTAGGAATAAATATATTCAAGCAAAAGTCGGAGTGACTCTCAAGGATGACAAAATGCGAGAAGTAAGGTTGACATGATTCGTACATGTAAAGAGAGAAGATGTGTGGATGCCCCATTAAGGGAAGTTGGTCGTAAAGGGCTTGAGAAGGGGTAGGTTGGTATATCAAGTATTGGGGTGTGATGATTAGGTAGGACATAACACAACTTTATCTCATTAAGGACATGACCCCTGATAAGAGAGTGTGGAGGTGAAGGATTAGCATAGAATTTTAGTAGGTGGTCTAGTGCTTTGCTTTCTCTTTCCCGGGATACTAGTATTACTTTGGTACTGTTTTCATATTCTTAGATTTCTATTTCTACTAGTTGATTCTTTAGTCTCAACGGTTGTGTCTTTTGTAGTTGGTGTTTTAATTTGTTGATATTGTTGTCTTGTTCATCTCGTTTTTGTCGAAGATCTATCTACAACAACATCTAAGCCTTCTCAAGGCGGGGGTAAGATATGCACGTACAGTAACCTCCCTTGACTCCAACAATGGGATTGCATTGAATTTGTTGTAGTAGTATTGTCTAAAATAAACCCTATTCTAAAATTGTCAGTTATATACCCTTTTTCGGGGTGAAATAGTTCAAAAGACACATTGTTTTAAGGTAGTTTTCACGTAGAATAATTGTAGCAATTGCTTTTTTTTTCCAAATATTTTGAAAAATATCTATTGTCTTCACTAATTTAAGTAGAGGATGTAATTGAATCAACCTCTAAGGTATATATGTATATATATATAGCTATTAAAATAAATTCCAAAAGCAATCCTTTTCAAATTAAGAAAAAAATTAATAAAAATTGAAGTATTTTAAAATTCAAGGCGGATGCTTGGTCAAGAGGATGAAATAACACATGTATATTAAAATATTAGTATTTTTTAAAAAAACAATATGCTAATTTTTTTTGTTGAATTACAAAGGGAAAAATGTCTTTGAAATTAAGAGAATTTTTTTAATTAAACAAATAAAAATAAGATTTTTTTTTATTTTATGAAAATCAGATCTCCTCAATATATTTATTCTATATCCAAGAATAGACAAAAAAAAAAGTCTCTAGGTCAAAAATAATTATAGCCAGATCAGTTTATATCTTGTCCTTCTCTTGCTCTTTCTCTTTCCTCCGGTTGCCCTAATCTTATGCCTCCACCACCCAAAAAAAATCAATTTTAAGACATTTAGAGATAGATTGGGAAAAATCAAAGACTTACACCTTCAAAAATAAATTTGTGGAATTTAATTAATTTCTCCTCCAGCTCTATGTCACTCCAGATAAATTGACTAAGAAACTTTCCCCCTTTTTCCAAAAGAAAATCAAGTCCGAAACTCAAAGTTAAAATTGATTAAATAATTAAAATCACCATAATTGTGTGCCTCGCGGGGCATTCAATAAAATTGCAACAATGCAAATATTGACATGAAATTATCAAACTCTTTTGAAAATCATAGATATCTTTATGGAGAAAACTAATTGAGTATGTGACAATCTTATAACAAGAACTAAAAATAGAAAATCTAATTTGATTTTTTATAACAACACAAAACTCATTTATCAATTAGTAAAAAATCATATAC
Source organism: Solanum chiquidenum (assembly GCA_029582725.1). Taxonomy (NCBI): domain Eukaryota; kingdom Viridiplantae; phylum Streptophyta; class Magnoliopsida; order Solanales; family Solanaceae; genus Solanum; species Solanum chiquidenum. The sequence goes on along the minus strand of JAJOOS010017753.1, from coordinate 24,372 downwards.
GGTCATAGAAATATTGAATTGACAACAAGGAAAATTGAAATCTAAGATTCACAAGATGTATGAATGAAATCAAAAAAAAATTGATGTTAAAATCACAAATGAGATAAAAAAACTTCTTATCAGTTAATTCTCATATAAAATGAAATCATACAGAGTTTAGTTATATCAAAGAATCCAAGATTGCAAGTTCTAAACATAATTTTTAGAGATGTTACCATTATAATCATATGGCTTCAGCAAATCAGTGATATTTGTAATGAACCTTTGGTCCGATTCAACCAACAAGACATCAATTGCCTCTATCATGCCAAAAAAAGGGAGTTGCCATTAAAAAAAATCCTTCAATTGTATGGAATTTTTCTTTTCATATATAACAAGAAGGAGGTACAAGAAAATATTTTTCTTACACAAAAGACTAAGTTTATAGAGAAACACTTACTCTTTTGGTAGGTGCTTATATAGTATCGCTATTGTCTAGTGGACTTGTTTATGATACACATAATATTTATTTTACCTATTTGAATGTTTTTCTTTCTTGAATCAAGACAAGGTATAGTAAAATCATACTCTACTTATTTAGTATAGAGGGTAATGGTTTCCTGAAAAAAAATATTCCATTTTTTTGCTTAAATGTATTTTCCGAAGAAACATTTAAGTTAGAAGGAAAATTGACTTCTATCACTTATGTCATCTGAGTGAGCATTTGTTTTCATTTAAAAAGTATAATAGTTACGTTCTTACCTTATATTTATCATTTCAACCAATACTTATATATCATTTTCAACCATTACCATTCAGAAGCATCATATAAGAGCTTCTTCAATTGATGGTTTTGGTGGAGGTCCTAACACTCTATTCAATGGTACCCAATTGCTTTTATTCACAACATTTGTGGTCGCCAAAGTTCGCATTATATCTTGCACCATAGCATCTCCGAAAATATTATGCCATGTTAGTACTCTCTCTAGTAGGTCTCTAGAAGAGATGTTGTAACCACCCAACCCACTACTTATACTGTCCATTTTGGGCTTAGGCCCGCACATCTTTAAAACGCATCAATAGTTGGTAAGGCCTACTTACTTATATACCCAACATCTCTCATATATTTTATCGATGTCAGACTTCTTATCTTAAATTGGGGAGTCACATACACCCCCTCTATAGACTCAATGTTCTCACTGAGGTTTGCCCACCCGAACGGGATTTGCCTAGACTCCACACTGAGGTTTTCCCTACCTTATCAGGATTTCCCCAATTTCAGTTTAACTCTGACCCACATCGACAAGGCTAACAAAAGAATTAGTCTGATACTATGTACAAATGTCACTCGACGTGCATCCATAAATGATGCAGATATAGGTGTTCATAATTATCAAAAGGCGCTTCGTTCAGATCATTCTACACTCAAGATAGCTTTGGTGAGCCTTCTTGTATTCCACAGGATTTCACAATTACTTTCCCGTTAGTAGTTTTGAAGTGTCGTGTTTCTTGTCATGACATCCTTCCTTAATAGTAGAAGCTTCATAGATAGACAGTTCTGGAGAGTCTTTCAGTTTCAGATAATTATTTAAAACTTATTTTTCATACTCAGTATATCCAATTCAATTTTGAGATTCAGTAAACTGTTTTTAAATGTTTCTTTCAATTTGATGCTTATGTATGCTTGAGTTAGTCATCCACTTATAGTCGGTCAGGATAAGGGTTCGCTTGTGGGCAAACAGTGGTTCTCGAGTGCCGGCCACGTCCAGGGTGTAGGCTCAGATCGTGACAAACTTTGTATCAGAGCACATAGTTCAAGTGTCCAAGGGTGTCTATGAAGCTATGTTTATAGGATCTTATTTTTGGTTGTGAGGGCCCCACTCCTATAAATAAAGGACTACAGACATTTAACAAAAGTTTCCCTTCTTTCATACTCTATATCGTGCACTAGAACTGTGTCATAAGGAACTTATTCAAACTCGTGTGTTCTCAAATCCATTTGACTACCCCTCATACTCGAGGTAGTTGAAAATAAGAGTGAGTTCATTATCGATGAGTTACTCTAAGCAAAAGTCTTGAGAAATTCATGAGACTACAGAGGGGCTTAAGATAAGCCAATGAGTGAGCTTAAGTGTTGAGATTTAAAGGAATGCACTATTATTCATATGAATCGTTCATTTGTGCTAAAAGAGAGATGTACTCCCAGATCTCTAAACCTTGTTTCAGTTGAGACCTTTAAGAGGATAGTATGTTTTAGAATGCTTGGGTAGTATTTTTTACTCGAAAAGATAGTATGAGTTACGAGGTTATAAGCAGTAGTAGTAAAAGTTCCCAGAGCTAGAAGAATCCATGCAGAGGTATAGTAATCTAAGAAAGGAAGATAGTGATGAGGTAAATTATATCGTTACAGTCATGCACCTAGTGAGTTATTAATGAGTAGTTTTACCTTATAGGTAGACTAAGAAGTGATGAGTTTATGTAGAATTCATGATAGAAGGTAGAGTAAGAGTTACTAGTTAGGATGAGTTAGAGTATACTTTAACTAGAAAGGAGGTTATGATTTTGTGTCGTTGTGTTAGTAATGACCAAGTGTAGGTATTGAATAGATGAGGAGGAGTATTCATGAGGTGATAGCTTTAAGCTAGGCTTATAATCTTTAAGGGAAAGCCCATAATATTCAAAGGGTTATAGAACTAATTAGGCAATGACGTATAGTGAATAAGTAAATAGTACTTAAGTCGTGAAATTGAATGTGACGATAATTCATAAGTATGCAGACAGAGAGATAAAGATTCACCACTTGTCATGAGATTTTAGTGGGCAAGTATTTCTTAATTTGTATCTAGTAGTTGTAAGTTACTATAGTAAGCGAGCAATCATATTGATAACTGAGTTTAGTGTCACGCCTCGAGCCTACACCCTGGGTGGGACTGGCACTCGAGAACCATTGTTGGCCCCAAGAGAACCCTTGGCCTGGCTTACTACTCAGCAGAAGACTTAACTTAACACAAATAAATTCATGAAATAAACTAGAATGTTGTAAAGGAAACATTCAAGTGGCCAATAAGGCAACTCAAGTCTCAACATAAACGGAATAAAAATGAAAAGACTAATGAACTATAACTATATGTCTATGAAGCCTCTAATACTATGAGGGATGTCGAGACAAGACCCCCGATCATCCCTACAACTGAAATAACAAAGCAATATAAAAGGATCCTCCGTAAAGCAAGGAGGCTCACTAAATGACTCTGAAATGCTCAATTGTATCAACGAAGCGCTGAATGTTGATCCTGGTTACCTGTATCTACATCATAAAATGATGCATGCCAAATGGCGTCAGTACATTTAACTACGAGCATGTGAGGGGAAATCTAAACAATACGCAAGCATGAAATGGAATCTGAAAGAAACACTTACCTCAGCTTTACTCAACTCATGGATACTCAACTCAATGCAGAAATAAAACAACAATAAAGATATAGTTTATATAATGCATTTAAAATAGTAGATAACATCTCGAAGTATTGGAAAATACAATAATATCTAAGTTGTATATAAAAATACAAAAATAAACTATGTTTGGGAGATCCTCTCACTGACAACTATCACTATGAGCTATGTGAGGATACAACGTCTCGCCCACACTGCCAGAACTATCATAACTTGTCGGGATATAGAACGCCTCAATTAAGTGGATCCACAAAGCTATGCTTAAAATCAATAAGGGATCATCTAAAAAGTACGACCCTTTCTACCCACGTTGGCTACATGGCTTATAAAGACTTTGAGTTGTATGAACTTGTCCCCATATCGGTGCTTAGTACTACTCCAAAAAATATACTCAGCTCATATGTTTAAAAACATGACTTTATCGGTGGTTTGAGATTATTACTCAAAAATCTATCTCTTTAAAGAGATGGTACTCAGAACTGCTCATGAAAACTCATTTGGAAATCGGTGTTCCCTCTTATCTTAAATGTGAAAACATTTACTCTTTGGGAATACTTAGTCCCCATATAACATTTTAATGAAAATGAACTTCACTCTTACTCTTACTCAACTCAATGCTCAAGTTTTAAAATAAGTTTAAAACAATTGTAAAAGACTTTTTGAAAAGACTCAAAGAACTCTCAAGAATTGACTCTTAGAGCTACTTTGAATTTGAGTTTATGGATGATTTGTAGATGTTTAGAATTCATTTAGAGTAGTTAAAATCAATAGGGAGTGTTAGTACACTTTAGAAGGACTCAAACGGGCTAAATGACGGGAAAAAGGGTAGGGGCAGACGACCCAGGTGCACTGCTGGCACGGGGAACCAACCGCTGAAGTTCAGACACCACATTTTGGTGCACTGCTGGCATGCCGCCCCAGACCCTCTGGCGCATCTGGGGCGCGCCGCGCCAGCCTCTTCCCAAGTCAACCCGACATATTTTTCAACTCGTTTTATGATCTTAACTTGACTAGATCTGATTCTTTTTCTCAATTTCTCTTCAGATTCAGCTAATCAATACATGTACACAAGAACCTACCCATAAACGACTCTAAAATTGATAGAAATTCCTCAAGAACTCATCAATCCCATTCTAACTCAAGAACGAAAGCCAATTTCAAGAACACAATTCAAGAACATCAAACCTTCGACTTTCTAGAACGAAGTTTACGCTGAAATTAACACGATTGGCATGTGGGTGAATGAAGCCAATGATATGTGAACTCACATACCTCTTTAAGGATCAATCCTTGGTGAAATGACCTTCGGATCCACAAGAAATCTCCAAGAACGCCTTGACTTTTCTCCTCTTCCTGAACTATTCTCAAACCCTAATCATTAATTTGTATTGAGTAAACTGAATTAAATCAGTTTAGACCCCTAATTAATTTCTAAAAACGAAATAACTTAATTGGCTAAGGAAAAGACCAAAATTCCCCTAAATCTGGGTAACTTTCCTTAAACAGATAGTTCGACTTCAAATGGGCATACCTTCCTCATACGAGCTGGAAAATTAGCAAACTTGGTGGCATTGGAAAGAGGATTTCAAGACCTTTTATTTGATAACTTATAGCCCACCTAAATTATCCTGTACTAAAAGTGATCGTCGTTTGAAGTTGACCCAAAACTTATACTTAGCATAACTTGCCAAAATTTCCAAATTTACTCTTTCCAAAAATGATTCTTGCTAATTCTAGTTCTTTCTAAGGCGGGATGTTACAATATCTCCCCCTTGGTACCATTCGTCCTTGAATGAGATTACTCTAAGTAGGCTAAGGGTGTAACATCTAACATTCAGCTCAGAAACCCCTAAGCAATATATAACACAACATGTCAACTTAAAATAAATGTCATGAAAGGATTAGTACCTTAATTTGGAATCTCTCCGGACTCAAAGAGATGTGGGTATCTCTTCTTCATATCCTCCTCAGCTTCCCAAGTAGCTTCCTTAAGAAATTATTTTCTCCACAGAACCTTGACTGATGCTACTTCCTTGGTCCTCAACTTGTGAATCCTGCGATCCAGAATCTGAACAGGAATCTCCTCATAAGATAAGTTATCCTTAATACCAATATCTTCAGTATTTATGATAAGTCAAGGATCACCCATACACTTCTTCAACATTGAAATGTGGAATACCGAATGGACCGCAGCTAACTCTTACGGTAGCTCCAACTCATAAGCCACGTTACCGATCCTCTTGGATATTATGTAAGGGCCAATATACAGGGGACTAAGCTTCTCCTTTTTGCCAAATCTCATAACACGCTTCATGGGTGAAACCTTCAAATAAACCCAATCATCTACTTTAAACTCTAAGTCTCTTCTCCGAACATCTGTATAGGATTTCTGGCAATTTTGCGCCGTTTTTAATCTCTCTTGAATAACCTTCACATACTCCATAGCTTGATGAACTATGTCTAGTCCTATCAACTCAGCTTCACCAACCTCAAACCATCTAATAGGAGATCTGCATCTTCTCCCATAAAGAGCCTCATATGGAGCCATTTGGATGTTAGAGTGGTAACTATTGTTATAAGCAAACTCAATGAGAGGTAGGTGATCATCCCAATTACCCTTGAAGTCAATCACACAAGCCCTCAACATATCTTCTAAAGTGTGAATGGTGCGCTCTACTTGACCATCAGTTTGAGGATGATAAGCAGTACTTGAATTCACTTTCAAACCCAAACCTTTCTGGAAAACATCCAGAATTGTGTACCTCTATCTGAAATAATCGATACTAGAACTCCATGAAGTCTAACTACCTCTTGAAGATATAACTTGGCATAATCCTCTACCGTATGGGTAGTCTTTACCAGCAAAAAGTGGGTTGATTTAGTCATTCAATATACAATCACCCAAATGGAATCATGTTGCCTGCGAGACCGCGGAAAACCAGTAATAAAGTTCATATTGATCATCTCCCACTTCCATTCTAGAATCTCTATATTCTTAGCCATACCACCGGGCCTCTGGTGCTCTACCTTAACTTGTTGGCAATTCGATCACTTAGCAACAAACTCTGCAATACCCTTCTTCATACCTCTCCACCAATAGACTTCTCTAAAGTCACGATACATATTTGTGGAACTCGGATGGATAGAATATCTGGAGCTATGAGCTTCCTCCATGATCCTCTCTTGAAGTTCATGCACCCTTGGCACACACAATCTACCTTGATACCTCAATGCACCATCTCCCCCTTGTTCAAAAACCATCACTTTTTGCTTATAAACATTTGCCTTTTACTCAAGAAAAATAGGATCTTGGTCTTGTTTCTCTTTCACTTCAGACACTAATGATGATTCGCCCCATTCATCACACTACTCCTCCTTCGTTGGAATCTATTAGTCGAATTTCTAATCATGCAAGTCTGTGCATATCTCTAGCTAACTCTTTCTTGTCTACCTAAACATGGGCGGTACTACCCATAGACAATCTGCTCAAAGCATCAGCAATAACATTAGCCTTACCTGGGTGATAGAGAATGCTCATGTCATAATCCTTGAGTAATTCTAACCACCTCCTCTGTCTGAGATTAAGCTATTTCTGACTAAACACTTACTGAAGTTTTTTATGATCGGTGAACACATCTACATGGACATCATAAAGATAGTGATGCTATATTTTCAAAGAGAATACTACAACAACCAATTCTAGATCATGGGTTGGGTAATTATTCTCGTAAATCTTAAGCTTTCTGGAGGCATAAGCTATAAACTTGCCATTCTATATTAACACACAACCCAAACTGACTATGGACGCATCACAATATACCACAAAACCTTGCATACCCTCTGGTAAGGTCAATATTGGGGTAGTAGTCAACCGTTTTTTCAATTCCTAAAAGCTTTTCTCACAAGTTTCAGACCATTGAAACTTAACTATTTTCTGAGTCAACTTAGTCAAAGGAGATGAAATGGATGAGAACCCCTCGAAGAACCTTTTATAATAGCCAGCAAATCCCAAGAAACTCCTAATGTCAATGGGAGATATGAGTCTACGCCAGTTCTGCATTGCCTCTATCTTTTGAGTATCAACTCAAATTCCATCACCGAAAACAATATGGCCTAAGAATGCCACAGACTCAAGCCAAAATTCACACTTAGAAAACTTAGCATATAACTCCTTATCCTTGAGAGTTTGACGGACTATTCTGAGATGACTAGCATGATATTTCTCATTCCTCAAATAGATTAGAATATAATCAATGAATACAAAAACAAACATATCTAGATAAGGCTTGAATACTCTGTTCATAAGGTCCATGAATGTTGCAAGAGCATTGGTCAAACCAAAGGATATAACTAGGAACTCATAATGACCATAGCGGGTCCTAAATGTTGTCTTAGGGGTGTCACTTTTCTTACTATCAATTGATGGTAGTCTGATCTGAGGTCTATATTAGAAAAACAAGTGGCACCCTGAGGTTGATAAAAAAGATTATCAATTCTCGGAAGAGGATACCTATTTTTAATTCTAACCTTGTTCAACTGGCGGTAATCTATACATATTCTAAGAGAGCATCTTTCTTTCTTACAAATAAAACTGGAGTGCCCCAAGGTGAGACACTTGGTCGAATAAGACCTTTCTCAAGGAGATCTTTCAACTGCTCTTTTAACTCTTTCAACTCTGCTGGAACCATTCTATATGACGAAATAGAGATAGGACGAGTATCAGGAAGAATCTCTATACCAAAGTTTATTTCTTTATTAGGAAGGACTCCGAAAAGATCGTCGGGAAAGACCTCTGGAAACTCACTAACAACTGGAACTGACTAAAGAGGAGGTCTCTCAACACTAGAGTCATTAACTCGTACTAAGTGATAGATACAACCCTTGGAAACTAACTTTCTCACCTTAAGGTATGAAATAAAATGACCCTTAGACACTACTGAACTACTCCCCCACTCAATAACTAGCTCATTAGGAAACTAGAACTTAACAGATCGAGTTATACAATTGACAGAGGCATAACAACCATGAAGACAGTCCACACCTAGAATGACATCAAAATCTACCATATCTAACTCAACTAAGTCAGCCACGTGGTCCTTGTGATTGACAAAAATGGTATAATCGCGATAAACTATCTCAGCTAGAATAGACTCACCAACAGGTGTAGAAACACTGAAAGGCTCAAGTTTCTCAGGAAGGATATCAAAATTCATAGCAACATAAGGAGTCACAAAAGATAGACTAGCTCCTGGATCTAGAAAAGCATAAACATTAAAAGTAAACACTTTGATCATACCAGAGACAACATCTGGAGAATTCTTTTGCTCTTAGCGACTAGTGATAGCATATAGATGGTTTACCCCTCCGCCAGTCCCTGAAGTAGCTCCCCTAGGTGCAGTTTTGTCTGGTGGAGCAACTGAAGAAGATTCAGCTCTAGTTCCCCTATTCCCACCGTAAGGCCTGTTCTTAGGGCACTCTTTCATGAAGTGACCCTCTTGACCACACTTGAAGAAAGCAGTGGAGCTATCGCGACACATTCCTCGGTGGTTCCTGCCACACTTAGCACATGTAGGAGCACAATTACCTCCTTGTACCACACTACCTTGAGACTGTGTAGTTTAGATCTGATATTCTGTGAATTCTGATTATTAAACTAACATTTGTTCCTTGGTGCGGGTTCATTAGCAGATGACCGATTCACATTACTCTTCTACTGTCCGGACTCATTCCCTGATGTCTTAGCCTTCTGGTTTCTAAACTCTTCTCTATCTCTTAGCTTATCCTCCTCAACCTGTTGCACATGGATCATCAGTCTTGCTATGTCCATATCACGTATCAAAATAACTGTCGTGCCCTCTTTGCTTGACAAACGAGACAACACAACTACGGACAAACTCATCATGCTCCTCATGTCAGCAACCATCTCTAGGGCATAATAGGAAAGTTGGGTGAACTTAAATATGTACTCGTGTACGCTCATAGATTCCTGCTTAAGAATAAGAAATTCTCATACCTTTGCTTATCTCAGTTCTCGGGGAAAGAAGCACCCTAAAAAAGCCTTCTCAAACATATATAGCCGAACTAACAAGTGGTGCACCTTTAGCTCTTTTCTTCTTCCATTGACCAAACCAGATTCTAGTGACACCCTTCAATTGGTAAGCAACTAGTTCCACTCTATCGGCATCAGCAACATGCATAATCTCAAAAACCTTCTGATGCTCTTCAACAAATTTTTCCAGATCCTCAGTGAAGCTTGGAGGATTCATCCTTAAGAACTCACAGATTTTAGATGTATCAGCCACATCCTGTCGATCCCCTCTTTGTTGCCCAACTTGGTTGGTCACAACTTGACTTAACATTGGAATAGCTTCCCAAAATTCAGCATTAGTGACCTCTCCTTGGGGTTGCACTTCTAGTGCATTGGGTACCCTTTTATCCTCAACGTTCTTCCTAGAAGGACGACCTCAGATAGCTCTTCGTGGAGGCATGATCTGAAAGATGTGCACAAGGATGAGTTAGAAAGAAACTTTTATCGAGATAAACTCTATCGCATGAAATGAGTATAAAAGAAGTTAGATAGTTCCTAAATATTGTAGCCTCCTAATTATAGATGTGGCGCGCTTTACAATGAGAACTAGGAATCTACAGACTCGGCTTCATAGACTCCCTAGGACTCTTGAACTCTGTGCTCTGATACCAAGTTTGTCACTCCCTGAGCCTACACCTTGGGCGGAACTGGCACTCGAGAACCATTGTTGGCCCCAAGCGAACCCTTGGTCTGGTTTACTATTTAGCGGAATACTTTACTCAACAAAGATAAATTCATGAAATAAACTAGAATTTTGTAAAGGAAACTTTCAACTGACCAATAAAGCAACTCAAGTCTCAACATAAATGGAATCAAAATGAAAAGACTAATGAACTATAACTATCTATCTATAAAACCTCTAATACTATGAGGAATGTCGGGACAAGACCCTCGATCTTCCTCACAACTGAAATGACAAAGCAATATAAAAGGGATCCTCCAAAAAGCAAGAAGGCTCACCAAATGACTCTGAAATGCTCAACTGGAACAACGAAGCACTGGATGATGATCCTGGCTACCTGTATCTGCATCATGAAATGATGCAGACTAAATGACGTCAGTACATTGAATATACGAGCATGTGAGGGGAAATATAAACAATACGCAAGCTTTAAATGGAATCTAAAAAAAACACTTACCTCAGCTTTACTCAACTCATGGATATTAAACTCAACGCAGAAATAAAAAAACAATAAAGATGCAGTTTATATAAATCATTTAAAATAGTAGATAATATATCGATGTATTGGAAAATACAATAATATCTCATTTGTATATAAAAATTCAAAACTAAACTTTGTTTGGGAGATTCTCTAACTGACAATCATCACTATGAGCTATGTGATGATACATCGTCTCGCCCACGCTGCCACAACTATCCTATAACTTTCTGGGATATAGAACACCTCAAATAAGTGGATCCACTAAGCTATGCTTAAAATCAATAAGGAATCATCTAAAAAGTATGACCCTTTCTACCCACATTGGCTACATGGTTTATGAAGACTTTGAGTTGTATGAAATCGTCCCCATATCGGTGCTCAATACAACTACCAAAAATATACTGAGCTCATATGTTTAAAAACATGACTTCTCTGTGGTTTGATATTATTACTCAAAAATCTATCTCTTCAAAGTGATGGTACTCAGAACTGCTCATGAAAACTCATTTGGAAATCGGTGTTTCCTCTCATCTTAAATGTGAAAACATTTACTCTTTGGGAATACTTAGTTCCCATATAACATTTTAAGGAAAATGAACTTCACTCTTGTTCTTACTCAACTCAATGCTCAAGTCTAAAACAAGTTTAAAACAATTGTAAAAAACTTTTTGAAAAGACTCGAAGAACTCTCAAAACTTGAATCTTAGCTTTACCTGGAATTTGAGTTTATGGACTTAAGGTTATGACTCATGTTTATGGATGATTTCTATATGTTTAAAAGTCATTTTGAGTAGTTAGAATCAATAGGGAGTGTTTGTACAATTTAGAAGGACTCAAACGGGCTAAACGATGGAAAAAGGGTAGGGCAGATGACCCGGGCGCATTGCTGGTGTGGGATGCCAGCCCCTGAAATTCAGAGACCACATTTTGGTGCACTGCTGGCACGCCGCCCCAGTCCCTCTGGCGCATCTGGGGCACGCCGCGCCAACCTCTCCCCAGGTCAACCTGACGAATTTATCAACTTGTTTTATAATCTTAACTCGACTAGATTCGATTCTTTTTCTCAATTTCTCTTTAGATTCAGATAACCAGTACATGTACACATGAATCTACTCATAAAAGGCTCTAAAATCGACATAATTTCCTCAAGAACTCATCAATCCCATTCTAACTCAAGAATGAAAGCCAATTTCAAGAACACAATTCAAGAACAACAAACCTTCAACTTACTAGAAAGAATTTTATGCTGAAATTAACATGATTGCCGCATGGGTGAATAAACCCAACACTATGTGAACTCACATACCTCTTTAGGGATCAACCCTTGGCGAAACGACCTTCGATTCTGCAAGAAATCTCCAAGAATGCCTTGACTTTTCTCCTTTTCTCCTCTTCTTGAACTATTATCAAACCCTAAGCATTAATTAGGATTGCATAAACTGAAACTAATCAGTTTAGACCCCTAATTAATTACTAAAAATGAAATAACTTAATTGGGTAAGGAATAGATCAAAATACCCCTCTTAAATCCTGGTAACTTTCCTTAACTAGACAATCCAACTTCAACTGGCATATCTCTCTCATACGAGCTCAAAAATTAGAAAAGTCGGTGGCATTGGAAAGAGGATTCCAAGACCTTTAATTTGATATCTTATAGCCCATCTAACTCATCCTATTCTAAAAGGTACGGTCGTTTGAAATTGACCCAAAACTTATACTTAGCATAACTTGCCAAAATTTCCAAATTTACTCTTTTAAAAAATGATTCTTTCTAATTCTAGTTCTTTCTAAGGCGGGATGTTACAATTAGTAATAAAAATTAGCCTTTATTTGAGATGAGAGTGGTGGCAAAAAAGAATGGAAACATGAGGGTGATGATGTTAGTTGGAGATCTAATCTGGTAGATTTGACATAGAGTAGGTAAGAAACTAAGGTGTTACCATTTACAAATGTAAGTGGTACAAGTATGAGATTGTAACTTTTATATGAGATCAATGAATTGTGGCTAAGTCATGAGATTAACAAAATAATTAAGAGGTGTACCCGAGATCGTATGTAGTTAGAGGAGGTTCCAATTAATTTAATAATTTTCCATGTGTGACTAGAGAGTATATATGAGCTTTCAATGTGGAATAGGCTGATGTAAGCATTATTTTTTCCTTAAGAGTTCAATGAAGAGGCCTTATAAGCCAATGAGAAGAGTTTAATAGAAGCATCTTTGAAAGATGTCTTAGAAGGAGTTTTAGTACCTTCTTTTAAAGGGTTCAGTAGCCATGCGATAAGCCTTTCACGAGTATTGGAGTAAAGGGAATGTAGACAGATTTAGAGATGAGGAAATAGGTTCATTGTCTTCAAGTATCAGTTTTAGACATAAGGGGGAGTTGATAAAATGAGAAATCAGCTCAAGTGTTGAGAATGAGATAGTTATCTCTTCCGAAAGAGTTGTAGAGGTGCATCAATCAATTCATACGCTAGCGTATTCCTCAATGTTCAGTCATTTCAATATCATGATGATGTTTCTTATATCAGAATTGTGTTCATGACCTATGCTCATACACTTCAGAGAGATTCACATCTAAGATCAGTTTCCAGAATAAGGGGAAAGCCTTTAGCCCATTGATCTCAATCTTACTCCATAAAGTTATGGATATCAGCCTCATGATATGAACTTATTAATATAATCACGCATGTCTCATAGTACGGTCAGTCTCACAAATTCATAATTTATTCTCAATGGCTAGCAACATAAGGTTATGCCATGCATATTCTTATATCAGATATCTCGAATGAACCGTTCTTATAATCTTTCACCCTAAAGTTCTTTTAGTAATCCTTTTTAGTTTTGGAGAGTGGTGTTGTTGATAGTAGTTGTGTGATGATGGATGAGAGGATTGCCACTTCTTATTGTGATAGTGATGGTGCGTTTATTCCATATAAGGTTATGAATGTGGAGAAAGAAGGATATAATGTTTTACAATGTGTACTAAGTCAGCTTCCTGGTGGTAGTGCATGAAAGTTCAGTTGGTAAAAATGATGAGAGGATGAGAAGTTCTTAGAAAGTGGGTTAGTAAAAGTCTATAGAGTGGTTAAGGTTCTAAGATTGAATGTGGTGTTGTTAACATGTGGACAATACATGATACATTAGGTGTTTCATGATATGAGCTCAAGGTTACCTGAATGTAGTGGTAAGAAGTAGTGTTCTTGGGATGAGATTTGTTACAGAGGTATAGAACCCGAATCTTATGATTTAAATCAGAATAATCATCCTATGTTAAGTACTTTTTGATTCCGAGTTAGACTTGAATAAAGTAAGAGTAATCCATTTTCATTCTCAGAGCATCCGTCATTCGAGGATGATTGATCCTAAAGGGGGGATATTGTAACACCCCGAAAAGTTCTAAGTTAAAACTCGAACCATTCTTCATTTACTTGTAGGGTCATATCGAGTGATTTATAAATTACCCATATGTGTAAAGGCAAATTATTTAGTGTGGGAATGATTTGGATATGAATTCAGGTCACTAGAATCCCCTAGCACAAAGTACAGTTGAAAGTTTCCTTATCTATTAAGTTTTGATATAAGATTCTACTTGGGTCAACTTCAAACTACCAGATTTCCTAGAATATAAAGAGTTACGTGGCCCATAACCTATCAAATGAAAGGTATTTGAATTCTCTTTCCAACGCCACCAATTTCACGTCAATCCAATTTCTGAGTAAGAATTTATGACCATTTTAGAAACCTGATATAGTGTAGTGACGAATTAGCCGACGGGAAAAATATTAAAAAGAGTCTTTTTGTCTTTTTACCTCCAAGAAAACTCTACACGAATTTCTTGACTAATAAAAGGCTCAAACAATGAGATTTTCATCTTTTAATCCATCATTTTCTTCTCTCTTAAACCCTAGGGTAAAATCCTAAGAAAAAAATCAAAGTAGAAGACTCCATTCAAGATTCTTTCCATATTTTTCAAGATTCTTCTTCAAGGTAAGTCTTTCTCCAAGAATTCCATTATTTACAACTAAAATTCCTCCATACAGTTATGAATCACTAATGAAAATCATAATTCTTGGTCATATAAATTTCAAGAAACTAATTCAATAATCTCAAGAAAGGTTTTCTTGATTGTTTACCTTCAAGCTAGGGTTTCAAGGCTTCTAATCAAATTCTTATCCAAGATTCTTTAAGATTCTTTTAAGAACCTTGTTCTTTTATGTATGTAAGGCAATCATAGAGTTGGACTAGTTCTTCCTCATGCCCTACATCTACTTTCAAATCAGCAAAAGAGAAATCTAGGATTGTACCCCTAGATTTGAGTATTCTTGAGATGAGTTGATTTTGAGTTCTCGATCTTTTTTTTCAAATTCCATTCCTAATTATTGAATTGATATATGTTATACATTGAGATCCTTGAGTTGATTTGTTCATGTCTATAATTCAGCATGAATCCTATTTTGAGTTATAAATCTTGAGAAGTTTTTCAAAGGCAACACTTGAGTTTTAAACTGAGTTTTTAAGGAAGTAAAGATGAGTTTTGAGAAAAAAATTTAAAGGTTCAATTTCATAAAGATGTAAGAGTTTCTAATGTTATTTTAATCATATATATATATATATATATTTTACCTATGTTGATTATTGGACATGAAAGATAAGTTCATAAGTGCATGTTTTCAAGAAGGTAAACACGTCTCATGTTTTGAAAAGTATTTCAATTAATGTAATAAGTTCATTCTTTGTAGTGGGTGAATTGAGCACAAAGTTATATTAAATACTTTGAGAGTAGTATCGAGCACCGATTTGGGCTAGAGTATTTTATAACTCAAAATTTCCATAAAACTACGTAGCCAGCGTAGGATAAGATAGCAATATTGAATCTTCATGCGATTCCTTACCGCCTCTGAGAAGGCATATAGTTGGATCCATAGTCACGATATCATCCTATACCCCCGACAAGGTATAAGATGGGCCCTTGCAACGTGCGGTGGGATGTTGTATCATTGCTAGGCTCATGATAATGGTTGTCAGTTAGAGAAACTCCCCACGAGTAAAGTATATTATTTTCATGTTGCTTTCATTGTATATTTTACTGTAAAGCATAAATGGTTTTCACTTTATGCTCATGTATTAATTCAGTTGAGTTGGTTTCAGTCATTTAGTTCAGTTATTTGTTTACTCAGCCATATTACATACTTGTACATTACACGTACAGATGTCATTCGACCCACATCATTTTATGATGCATATGTAGGTGTTCATAATTATTAATAGGTGCTTCTTGAGATCACTCTACACTCCAGTTAGCTTTGGTGGGCCTCCTTGTATTCTAGAGGACTTCACAATTGTTTTCCAATTAATAGTTTTGAGGTGTCGTGGGTCTTGTCCCGACATCTTTCCTTAATAGTAGAGGCTTCATAAATAGACAGTTTTGGAGAGTCTTTCAGTTTCATATATTTATTTAAAACTTATGTTTCATACTTAGTATATCCAGTTCAATTTTGAGATTCAGTAAACTAATTTTATATGTTTCTTTCAATTTGATGCTTATGTATGCTTAAGTTGGTCTTTCGCTTATAGTTAGCCATGATAAGGGTTCACTTGACAGCTAGCAATGGTTCTTGAGTGCAGGCCATGTCCAGGGTGTAGGCTCGGGTTGTGACAATTTTGGACTCAAGAGAATTGGAGAAGATCAATATGGATGAAATTTTGGGTTTTGAGAGAATGAGAGGCATGAGGTAATTTTAAAACAAGAAGGGTAGTTATAAGACATAGAATTATGGTGAAACTGACATAGTATAGGTATTAGATTCATAGGAAAATACCCAAAAATCATTAACAAAATAATTGTTTGAGGACCTCACGGTTTAAACCTACGGGCCATAGAACTTCCTACGGACCATACTGGTCAACCGTAGGTTGAGTCACTTGGGTCTAAAATTGTCATACTTCCTACGACACCATTTTACGGACCGTCTAACTTTCTTATACGGTTTGTAGACATTATCCGTAGACCATAATCTTAACCAAAAAATTTACCAAGTCTAGATTACCCCTACAGAACCCATCTATGACTCGTCCTATTTCCCACGGCTTGCCCTGTTCATTCATAGGTCAAACTTTAGAAACTTGAAATTTAAAAAAATGAATTCCAGTTCTAATGTTCCTTTCCTACGGCCCGTAGGACTTCCTACGATCTGCAGGTCTATCTCTTAGACCATTGGATCTGTTCAAAAACTTCAGTTTACCTTTTCAACTTTCCAATTTTGGAGGTGTTACAAGGACAAACATGCATCATCCTATATGACATTGCATTGCACTTCATTTGATTCTTATCAGTTCTAATCGGTGATATGTTATTGTGGTTATGGTATTATGTAAGAATGTGGTGATATGACTATATGTGTTGAGGTGATATTTAGGATGTTCTATACATGCTTTATTGATATAGAATGAGAACTGCTAGGTTGAGTTGATTGACTCTTTACAAGTTGTAATTTTGGAGTTTCGGAGGGTGTGGTTGGAGTATTTGTATTATGTATTGCTTTACTTAGTGTTATTTAAATTTTCTTGTTGAATATTGTTGTTTTTTCGTAATCACTCCCTTGCTTCTACACTTGTGTAGGTTATGAGCCGTACTCATTCTTTTTTCTCTTCTACGTCTAAGGCTTATCATTGGGATATTCTGAGGTAGTTGTTTGCCATTGTAGCACACAACTCTTACTCTATTATTATGTTCTTATTCTATTCTAGAAATAAAGACATTCATACTTGTATTTCTTTTGAAATCTATAGTAATACATTAGAGGCTTGTACACCTAACACAAGTTTTTAGGGGTAAATTAAGTTATGTTATGTTTTTTCACGTTATTAAGGTTATTTTATTCCCTTATTATGTTTCATTTTTGTATTTACATAATTTTTTGGGTTTTAGGCTTACCTGACTTAGTGGAATAACACTAGTTCCATAACACCCGTTCTTGGATCCTGAGAAATGGTATTAGAGTCATGTTTAGAGGTCTCACATGTGTAGAAGAAGAGTCCAGTAGAGTTTCAAGGATTGGCACAGAGGCATTTGCTTCTTATCTTAAAGAGGCTATGAAGATTGATAGAAAACTTCCTTTTTGTTCATTCATTCTTATCATGCATGGTTACATTCATGAGTACTGAGTTGTCACGTGTTTTTTTGGTAGATGGCGAGGAAGAGATCTACTATTGGTGGTAGAGAGAAAGAGAAGCAGTCTCCGAGTCAGTTTTTGAAAACCTAGCTAGGGGTAGAGGTAGAGCCTGAGCTAAGGGTAAAGATCGTGCCCATGGAGTGGAACTAGTGAGAGGCCATGGGAAATGTGTCTCTCTCAAGCCACAGATTGATGTTAGAGAGGACCAGGATCCTCTAGAGTACGTGGTTGCACTGTTACTTCAGGATACTTTATTGAGAGTGTTGAGCATAGTTGAGAGTTTTACTCAGGGTGGAGGTGTGATGGGCACACAAGAGGGCTAAACTCATAGTACATTTGATGCTCAAAACAAAGAATTAGTGTTAGAAGTCGAGCTTGTTTATGTGGATATCATGGGTTTTTTTATATTGTACAGGTGAAACACTTGGAAGCAAAAGATAAGAATAAAGAGTGAAAATAAAGTGAAAGAAGTTATACAAAATGCTACACGAGCCGTTAATTGTTGCGTGTGCCATGAAGATGCTCGTGGGAGTGATCTGGAAAGAATGGAGTTGAATTTTAACAACATGAGGTGATAGGCGAGCCGTGGTTCATTAGACGAGCCATCTTATGGCTCGTGGAAAGTTGTAGTGAAGACAGAAGCTACCGAAGTGAAGCCTGAAGTCCACGGGGCACTAGACGGGTCGTGGTACTTAAGATGAGACATCTAGTAGCTTGTGAAAATTGCAGTGAAGAAAGACACCACAATGTCTAAGAGTGGTACTACAGAGGGGTTGACGATACGTCTAACCTTAGACGAGCCATTAACCTTCCCGTGGAGCTGGTCAACAACATTTGTCCTACTTAGAATAGGACAATTTTAAAAGACTATTTAAATTACTTAGGGTTTATTTTTTGAATTATTATCAAGACATTGAGACATTCTGAGCGTGGAGAAAATGAGAGTTTCCTTTTTGAACACATTTCTTGGTTAGTTACTCGGGATCACAACTTCGTGTTCATGATTTTGTATTGATAATCAAGAAGCTTTTAGTTTTCTATTATTGTAATTCTATTATAATATGCTCTCAATAATCTCTGATGTTAGTTTCCTTGGAATAATGAACGGCTAAACACCACAACCAAGGTTGTGGGAACCATGAGTAAAACACAATTGCGGATTCAAAAATGAGTAACGCTTGATAATTAATTGCATGTGTTGTTTCTATATTCGTAATGATTGCCTTCTAATGAGTGCACACATTGGAACATGCTTGTATTTAGAACTTGTTCTAGAGAAAAGTGATAATTAGGAAAATCTGGAAGCAAACTCCATTTACTTGTTTTAAAGGATAGAGCTCGAGAGAGGATAATCTTCTTAACAAGTACGGAAGGGTAAACTTCAAAACACTCTAAGACCAAGAGGAGAAGAGTGAAAATCATCTGATAGGGCTGAAAAACATTTAGATGTATCTTTCTTTCTAGGAGCATATAAGATTAATTGCAGATCGCTATCCCAATAGAATGCGAGTTGGCGTTAAAGGTCATGGGAACACAATCCTAGTCTCATTAAATCAACTACTATATCTTGGAAGTATTGTTTGCTCTTTTTTAGTGTTAATAGTAACTAAAATTGGTCATTTGAACTCAAACAACCCAGTATTTACTTTTCGTAATTTACTCTTTTTGAAAATACTAATCACAGTTGAATATAAGCGTCAGTAAGTTTATTTGTGTTGTAAATTCCCTCTGAGATCGACTTCAACTCCAGTTGAGTTCTATAATTTACTTCGACTATTTATACTTCTTAATTCAAGTGTATGTTTGGACGTATCAAATTTTGGCGCCGCTGCCGGAGAATTTCAGTTCAAAAATACTCTACTAGCTAGTACTTTAGTTGTAGTTCTATTTCCTAGTTTTTACTTTTTGTTTCTTGTATGTGTCACAGGTGAGTAACTAGTGCATTCCAAACACCACAATTAAGGGAGCATCATTGATTCCTTACGATCTCGAGTTAAGTAAAATGATCAGGAAAATGGTAAATGCACATGAACTTGAAGCTTAGAGACAAAGGCAGAGACGAGATAATAAGACCCTAGCTAGAGGTGCTCAGAACGATGCTAATGACACAAGCACAGTGTATGAGGAGAATGAAGGGGTAGAAAAGATATCCCCTCCTCATCACCAACTACTAGCTCCAGGAAGTCGAGTCCAACAACTAGTGCAGGTGGCATTCAAAGAAGATGACTTGGAACTAGATGGAACTGGAGCTACTAGAGCAATAGTACTCATGTGTTGCCCCCAAGAGTGAAATTTACCATCACCAGCACCATGATTCAACTGTTGAATCTGAAAGGGATGTTGAGAGGAACTAGAAGTGAGGACACAAATCAGCATTTGATGAACTTCTTTGCAAGTTGCAAGTCGAATGAGATTTCTAGAGTTGGTCAAACTGCGATGAGACTGTGGTTGTTCCCATTATCTCTAACAGGGGAAGTAACAAGCATGCCACACAACTCAATAAGAACTTGGGAAGAACTAAGGGAGGCGTTCATAGAGAGGTTTTTCCCGAAGCCAAAAGAGCTGAAAATGAAGGATGAAATAGATTCTCACAAGCAGTTACCAGGTGAAGCAATGCATGAAACATGGTGGAGGTTTAGCCAAAAGCTAAATAAATTCCCAAATCATGGTCTTACTGAAAGGCACTTGAAGCATGTATTTTACAGGTCAGTAAACTTTGTCACTAAATCGGTTGTAGATGCAGTATGTGGTCGATCATTCATGAGAAACCATTCCTTGAGATAATGATTTTCATGGATGAGGTATGGAAGAACAACGGAGCTTGGCACAAAAGAGATGTTGAGGTTGGAGACCTTGGTTTCACTTTTGAACTCTCAGTTGAACATCGAAAAGAGAGGAAGAACAGGACAATGACATGGCCCGCATGAAAACCCAAATAGATATCCTCACGAAATATATCATTACAGGTCCAAAAAAGGTAAATGCAGTAGGTACAACAAATAGGTAGGAAGAACAGGATATTGACTTTGATGAGAATGTGAGGTATGTGAACAACTAGGGGGTTTCCAAAATTATAACTCGAGAAACCATGGTTATAATTCTTGAAATCAAGGTGGGAACTATCAGCGAGATTGTTAGTATGACAGACCTGGAAGCAGAGAGCAAAGAAACTAACAAAACAAGGAGGGATACAAAAATGAGTGCACAGGTGTGTATGTACCTCCAGGTAACAGAGATCCAACAGGTAGTGGTTCTAGCGGGTCAAGAATAGAGGACATGTTAGTAAGGTGCTACAGTGATTTATTTAAATGCAGGAGTAAAAGAGTTGAGAAATGATTTCTCCAGCATAAGTCAACTTGTAGAATCACACTCTACTTCTATTAAGTAGTTGGAGCAGCAGATGGGGAAATTGTCCGCCTCGCTTAACCAAAGAAAAAATAGGACAATACCTAGAGATATCATTCCAAACTCAAAGAAAGATGGGCACTGCATGGCTATCACTATGAGAAGTGGTAAATCACTACCAGAATCTACAAATGCAAGCATTGAGCAGGAAGAGAGTATAGAATGGGATGCTGAAAAAGAGGTAAATGTAGAAGTTTTAGATGATCCAAATATATCTAGAAGAGTAGAGAGATCGCCAGGAGCTGTAGAAAGGGCACTCAAAACTAAAGCATACACAGTAGAGACGTTACCACCTTTACAACATATTCCCAGACCTCCTCCTCCATTCCCTCAAAGGCTCAAGAAGAAAGACGAGGATAAAATTTTTTAAAATTCATATCCATGCTTCGACAACTAACATTGAATATTCCATTAGTAGAAGCTCTAGAACGTATGTCAGGTTATGCTAAGTTCATGAAGGACTTCGTAACAAAGAAGAGGGCAACAATTTTTTAACCAACAAAAAATGTTCACCATTGTAGTGCTATTTCTACAAGGTCTTTAGTGCATAAGAAAGAGGAACCAGGTGCGTTCACTATACAATGCACCATTAGTGAATTGGAGTTCACAAAAGCTCTACGTGATCTGGGAGAAAGTATAAGTCTCATGCCATTGGCGATAAACAAATAGATGAGGTTGGGAGCTCCAAAGCCCACTGCTATGAGGTTGATGATGGCACATAGATCAGTGAAAAGGCCCATAGACATTTTGTGTGATGCATTGGTTAAGGTGGAAAATTTCATCTTCCCAACTAATTTTGAGACTTTTTACTACGACATGGATTTCAAAGTTACCATAATTTTGGGAAGGCCATTTTTGGCCACTGGTAGATCATTGGTTGATGTGGAGAGTGGGGAGCTAAAATTTCAACTAAATAATGAAGAAGTCAAACTCAGAGTGTGCAAATCGATGAAGCAACCACAAGATATAGGTGTGGTGTCCGCGATTGATATAGTTGAAGAAGGGGTCATTGAAGCATCTATATAGAAAAGAACTTTCAGTCCTGAAGACTAGTGTTGTTGTTTAACTCAAGACTAAGGTTGTTCCCAGGGAAGCTAAGTTCATAATGGTCCGGACCATTCAAAGCTACCCAAGTGTTTCAGTCAGGATCCATTGATCTTGAAAATGAAAATGGTGAAAATTTTAAGGCACGTGGACACCGAGTCAAGGAATATATGGGATTCCCTAAAGAATTGGATATAGTTGATTAATGAAAACTTGATGAAGTCTAAGTAATCAAGTAGCCTGCACCGCGCCGCAACGTTAAATTGTGTGCTACTTGGGAGGAAGCCTAAGATTTAATAATAATAAGTAGTTTAATTCTTGCATCTCATTATTTCATTAGAGTCAATGTCTGTTCATGTGTGCATGAGAGACTTAAGGCAAAAAGATGTCCACCATAAGGGCTAGAGCTTCAGGTAGTGAACCTTCTGCCCTTGCAGTCAGTGAGGCACTGGTTCTAGCCAGTAGCGACCTGATACGGTCCTTGCACTAGAGAGAGAACCTGATGATAAGGGTGCCACCATCACTCCGAATACTGACACCTATAGAGTGGCAGGTATGACCCCTCAACACAGCCCTTGGATTTTGTACTTTGAGGGCAAACTCTGTTTTGTTGGGGGGTAGTTGAGTGACCTACCATGGCGGTTGGATTTGGTATATGCAGTATGTTTTGGTTGAAAATATTGAAATAGTGTTGATGTGCACATCTAGAGTATTTTTTTTGTGAGAACATATAAGAAAAACATCCTTAATCTGAAAATTGTATGTTAGGCTCTTTGTGTGACATCTCATATACTTGTGTGTTGATCATTGCTAACTAGGACACAAATTGGTTGAATAAATATTGAAAGTGTAAGCATGTGCCATGTGAGTGTAAGTTTTGTATGAAATTTAACTCAGTAGGTGTAAGCTAGAATTTACCCAAGTAGTCTTGTTGATGATTGTTGAATAACTGGATAGGAAAGGATCTTAGGTCGTTTTTTTATTAGTCCACTTTAGCCAAATATAACTACCAAATGAAATCAGGAACCTTTGATCCCTATTTGAGCCTTGAAGCTGATTTTGTTGTCACCTTTTTTATATCGTATCTTTGGTTATTTGAAGGCACGATGCCACAACTTAGGCCAAAAGCCTAAGTTGAGGGCAGTCATGAGTTAAATGAAAAAAAATATCTTAGCAGGATTGTATATTTGCTTATGCCAAAGGCACGAAACCAAAATGCATGTAATGGTTCAAGAAAATGGTAGTTTCAAAAAAATAAGGAAAAATGAAAAACAAAAAGAAAGAGAAAAAAAAATTATGTAGGTGTCGGGATGTGCTAAAGAAAAGGAGGTTGGAACCACTCAAATAAGAGTTGTGTTCTCATAACAACTTTGAGGAGCCAAGGTAATCTAGTCACTCCTAAACAAAAATGTTCCACTCCCTAACCCGAGCCAACTCTACAAGCCAATTGAAGTCCCATAGTAATCCTATTTCAGTTTTTTGATAGTTCAAGTATAAAAAATGAGGGCAAGCCTATGGTGTGTATACTTGCAGTGTTAGAAGTTCTTTTGGAGAGTGAGAGTATTCATCAGTTCCAAATATCATGCGTGAGGGACTTATTTTTTGTGAGGGCACTATGTTTGCATTTGATAGTTTGTTATGTTAGCTAATAGTTGGTACTAGTAAAAGCATGATCGACTGTGTGTAATGGGATGTCGTCCATTGATCTTTGCATGTTGGATAGAAGATTTTGCATGAACATGTTGTGGAAAACGTTGTTGCATATATGTGATGTTATTCCTGTGTATATGAGCGTCATGTGCTGTTCATTTTTATCGCTTGAAGACAAGCAATGGTTCTAAGTGTTGATGTGTCGTGAACATATTTGACGCTCAAAACAAAGAATTACTGAGAGAAGTCGAGCTTGTTTATTTGGATATGATGTGTCACGCCCCGAGACTACCCCCGAGACGCGGACACGGGACCTAGGACCACAAGTGATCCCAAGCTAACCCTGCTGGCATGATCATGAGCATACTAAAGATAATAAACTGATGCGGAAGCTAAATCATAATTAAAATGAAAAGA
>JAJOOS010017752.1:0-24588 GCA_029582725.1 Solanum chiquidenum | reverse complement strand
TTGCATGCATTGATAATTCTTTCGTTTAGAAGTCTTTTTAACGAGTGCACGCGTTAGAACTCGCCTTGTTGCTACTTGCCGGACCAAGGAGGTAATCAACAAGAAAAGAATTATCAGCATAGATTTAGTGTGATACTATCTAATAGGCTAGTGTCGATTGGTGCGAAATAATAACTAAGCCAAACATCGATGTGATGTCTAATATGAGGTAAAGGTAAGGGTTAGTAAATTATACACACATAGCCAGACCAAGGTGCGGGGTGAAATTCTCTGGATGTCGGACCAAGGATTTAGAGATACCTAACTTATCACTTTGCATGTAGTACACTAGGAAAGGATTGCTATTACTAGGATTATTGCGTTATGAGCTTATGGGGAACACGTATACCCTAGTTAATTCTCTCATCTTGATAACAACCGAAATTGACTTTTGTTTACTGATTACTTACTGAATTCTTATCATTTGTTTCACAAATCCCCTACCCCTTTAATTACTTGTTTCTGGAAGTAATTTGACTAAACGAATATAATTGTTGGTTAAAGTTAAGTCTAAACCATTTTTCTCATGGAATCGACCCCAACCTACAAGTTGGGTTCTTTACTTGATAACAATCGCTTATGCTTCTTTAGGGAGGTGTAATTTGAGCGTAACAAATTTTGGCTCTGCTGCCGGGGAAATTGGCTTTAAAATTTATTTTAACTACATTATTGAACTATAGTCAAATATTTCCTAATTTTACTTTTCTTTTTCTTTTTGCCTTTATTTTTCCTAATTTTACTTTTTCTTTTTCTTTTTGTCTCTCTCAGGTTCTGACTCTAGTGTATGCCAAGTACACGGAGCCAGGGTGAACCACTTACTCCTTACAATCCAAAGTTGAACCGAACTTTGCGAAGAATGAACAATCAAGGAGTTCAAGTTAATCCTATCAGAGGCAATTTAGGTGATAAAATTGAGTTGCAACCTACGAGGGAAGTTGGTGGGGACAACCAGGTTCCAGTTGAAAATTAATTAGGAGATGCATTGAGGGTGCAGGGTCTACCAGGCCCACAACTGGATGACAACTATAGGGGTAACGTCAATATTGCTGACTCTGATAGACCTCTCGTCCTACCCCATTTGCCTCCGGGGAACACATTTGTAGTGACCAGTAGCTTGATGCAGATGCTTACAACAAGGGACTTATTCTTGGGGTCGCCATCGGAGGACCCACATGCTCACATAGCCAAGCTAAGGGAGGTTTGCCAAAGCTGTATAGGTCGATCAGACTTGGATATGGATGTCATCGGATTGCGAGTGTTCCCTCTATCACTGACAGGCAATGTTGTTGTATGGTTCACTGAGCTCCCTTATAACTCAATCTATACATGGGACCAACTGAGGGATGTGTTCTTAGCAAGATATTATCCAGTGTCCAAGAAGCTCAATCACAAAGATAGGGTCAACAATTTTGTGGCATTACCTGGAGTGTCTGTGAGTAGCTCTTGGGATAGATTCACTGCATTTGTAAGAGGTGTTCCGAATCATAGTATTGATGATGAGTCGCTGAAGGAATATTTCTATCGAGGTCAGGATGACAACAATAAATAAGTGCTTGATACTATTGCTGGAGGATCATATGGTGAGTGCACTTATGCGCAGATTGCAGAAAAACTGGAGAAGATCTCTCGCAATAATAAAGCATGGAACACTAGGAGGTCGGATACTGGGAGAAACATATTTTCCGTTCATACTACAAACAACCAGTTTGCAGATGAGATTCGTGAGGAGATGACTCAGATGAGGACCGAGTTGGGGTTGGTATTGAAGCATGTGAGCGAAAGTGCGGAAAAGGTAAATGCTGTGAACTACTTGACTAGAACTCTACCACCAATTGAAGAATGTTACTATGAAGAGGATTCTTATGCGGTGAATGATCAGATGGGGGGTTTTCGACCAAACGCCCAAGGATCCAACACGAACAATTGGCGCTAGGGTCAAGGAAACCAAGGTCGGAACTATGGCAATTACAACCGAGAGGGTCAATATGTCAGGGATGGGAACTTTAATCGCGACAACAACTACAACCGAAACAACTATGGAAACATAAATGATCGGGTTGAACCTTATGTTCCTCCTCAAAATCGGGACTCCGGTACTAGGGAAGCTGGAGGCAATATGACGCATATTGAAGATATGATGCAGAAGATGATGAGAAGGTTTGATGCAACTGATGAGAATGTGAAGGAGATGAGAAATGACTTGTCTGGTATTGGTCAAAAGGTTGATGCCCATGTAGTGTCAATAAAGCATCTAGAGCAACAAATGACTCAGTTGTCTACTACAGTGAACCCATGTCAACCTGACACTCTTCCTAGCAACACCATCCAGAATCCAAAGAATGATGGTCATTGTATGGCAGTTACTACTCGAGGGGGTAGGCAAACCATTGAGTTGTCTGTGGTAGATGTTGATATTAGAAAAGAAGATGATGTGGTAGAGGTTAGAGAGGAGTCTGAGAATGTGACTGAGAAAGAAACGGAGATATCTTAGAAAGTGGTCCCCATACCTAGACCTCCACCACATTTTCCACAGAGGTTAGTGAAAAAGACTGAAGATGGTAAATATCGCAAGTTTATTACTATGTTGAAGCAGCTTTCCATCAACGTGCCGTTGATAGAAGCTTTGGAGCAAATGCCTGGGTATGCGAAATTTATGAAAGATATGGTACTAAGGAAAAGGTCTGTGAGTTTTGGAGATGATCATAAAATGCAATATTGTAGCACTATTGCTACAAGGTCTCTTGTGCAGAAGAAAGAAGATCCTGGTATTTTCACGATCCCATGTACTATAGGGTTGTTACACTTTGCTAAGACATTGTATGATCTTGGTGCTAGCATCAACCTCATGCCATTGTCTATTTATAAGAAGTTGGGTCTAGGTGATCCAAATCCTACTACGATGCGGTTACTTATGGCCGATCGAACCGTGAAATGGCCCATTGGTGTACTCTATGATGTGCTAGTGAAAGTGGAGTCGTTCATCTTTCTGGCAGATTTTGTGATTCTTGACTGTGAGGTTGATTTTGAGGTTCCCATCATCCTTGGGAGACCATTCCTTGCCACAAGGCGTGCGTTGGTTGATATGGAGAAGGGGCAGATGAAGTTTAAACTGAAAAATGAAAAAGCAACTTTCAATATTTGTAGGTCCATGAAGCAGAGTGGTGAGCTCCAAACGGTATCTACTATAACTTACAGAGTTGAGAGTGGACTAGAAGTGCAAATTGAAGAGCGACTAGGTGTCGAGGCACTATCAGCAGTTATGATGAATTTCGACAGTGATGTTATTGAAGAATATGATGGGTTGGTAGCTTCACTCGATAGGTGCGAATATCGGTCAAAACCAAAGAAGTATGAGTTAGACATGAAGAATCGTAAGTCCCCATCCGCGAGACCATCTATTGTGGAGGCACCGAAATTGGAGCTTAAGGCTCTACCACCGCATTTGAGGTAAGTATTCTTGGGTAGAGATAATACTTTGTCGATCATCATTGCAGCAGATTTAAATGCGAGACAAGTAGAGTGCTTGGTGACTGTGTTAAAGAGGTTCAAGCAAGCTATTGGGTGGACTATTGCGGATATTATTGGGATTCATCCTGGTATTTGTTCTCACAAAATCCAACTCATGCCACATTACAAGCCTAGTGTCGAGCACCAGAGAAGGTTAAATCCACCTATGCAAGAGGTAGTTAAAAAGGAGATCATCAAGTAGTTGGATGCCAGAGTTATTTATCCCATTGCAGCTAGCAGTTGGGATCCTATGCAGTGTGTACCTAAGAAGAGTGGTATTACTGCGGTTCCAAATGAGAGAAACGAGCTTGTTCCAATGCGGCCCGTGACCGGAAATGCGTGGACAGAGAAGGACCACTTTCCTATGCCATTCATGGACCAGATGTTGGATAGACTTGCAGGAAAGGGTTGGTATTGTTTTCTTGATGGGTATTCGGGCTACAATCAAATTTCTGTAGCTCCTGAAGACCAAGAGAAGACCACAATCACTTGCCCTTATGGGGCTTTTGCTTTCAAACGGATGCCATTTATGTTGTGCAATGCTCCAGCGACCTTTTAGCGATGTATGATGTCGATATTTTCTGATATAGTGGAGGACACTATTGAAGTATTCATGGATGATTTCTTTGTGGTAGGTGACTCTTTTGATCGATGTCTGGATCATATGGCTGAGGTGCTTAAAAGGTGTGAAGACTGCAATCTAGTGCTAAATTGGGAGAAGTGCCACTTTATGGTAAAAGAAGGGATAGTTCTGGGTCATCAAATTTCTGAGAAAGGCATTGAGGTTGATAGAGCAAAAGTAGAAGTAATAGAAAATCTTCCACTACCTATCTCTGTAAAAGGTGTTAGAAGTTTTCTTGGGCATGCATGTTTCTATAGGAGGTTCATCAAGGACTTCTCAAAAATTGCACATCCATTGTGCAAACTGTTCGAAAAGGAGTATAAGTTTGATTTTGATGTTGCTTGTCTGAGAGCATTTGGAGAGTTGAAGGAGAAGTTGGTTACTGCACCTATCATTATTTCACCGGATTGGGGACAACCATTTGAGGTAATGTGCTATGCGAGTGGAGTGGCGCTTGGTGTAGTATTAGGACAGAGGAGAGAGAAAATTCTTCACCCTATTTACTATACTAGTAAAGCTCTAAATGTGGCCCAGAGGAATTATACTATGACTGAACAAGAACTTCTTGCAGTGGTTTTCGCATTCGAGAAATTTTGATCCTACTTGCTTGGTACTAAGGTCATAGTGCATACTAACCATTCTGCGTTGAGGTATTTGATGGCAAAGAAGGATGCAAAACCAAGGTTGATTAGATGGGTATTGTTGCTGCAAGAGTTTGATTTTGTGGTAAAAGATATAAAGGGGACCGAAAATCAAGTTGCCGATCACTTGTCCAGATTAAAGAAAGAGGCTATGCTAAAGCTTGGTGATAGGGCTGAAATTAATGATGCTTTTCCAGATGAACATGTATTGGCTGCTTCTCATGATCTGATTCCTTGGTTTGCAGATTTTGCTAATTATTTGGCAAGCGATATTGTGCCCCCGGATTTGTCTTTTCACCAAAGGAAAAAGTTTATGCATGATGTGAAGAAATTCTTCTGGGATGAGCCTTACTTGTATCGTAGTTGTGCTGATAGGATTATTCGTCACTGTGTGCCCGAGATTGAGATGTTGAGTGTACTTGAAGCATGTCATTCATCGCCTGTTGGTAGGCATCATAGTGGTATTCGAACTGCACATAAGATTTTGCAGTGTGGGTACTATTGGCCTACCATCCACCAAGATGCTCATGCTTTCGCCAAGTCTTGTGACCGTTTCCAAAGAGAAAGAGGGATTTCAAAAAGGCAAGAGCTTCCTATGAATCCTATATTGGTGATAGAGTTGTTTGATGTATGGGGCATTGATTTTAGGGGTCCATTTGTGAGTTCACATGGGATGAAGTATATTCTTGTTGCGGTTGATTATGTATCAAAGTGGGTGGAAGAAGTTGCGCTCCCCAATAATGAAGGTAAAAGTGTCACCGCATTTTTGAAAAATAATATCTTCTCTAGATTTGGTACACCGAGGGCAATTATCAGTGATGGAGGTTTCCACTTTTGTAATAAGTTGTTCAAGGCGCTACTTGAGAAATATGGTGTCCGCCACAATGTAGCCACTCCTTACCATCCACAGACTAGCGGGCAAGTTGAAGTGTCCAACAGAGAGATCAAACAGATTTTGGCAAAGACTGTGAATGCTAACATAACGGATTGGTCAAGGAAGCTTGATGATACTCTATGGGCCTATCACACTGCATACAAGACTCCCATAGGTATGTCTCCTTACCAACTTGTATATGGGAAATCTTGCCATTTACCAGTAGAGCTAGAGCATAAGGCTTTGTGGGCGATGAAGAAACTAAATTTGGATTGGGGGCCGCATCTAATCAAAGAATGAATGAGTTGAATATTCTTGATGAGTTTCGCCTAAAATCTTATGAAAGTTCAGCCTTGTACAAAGAGAATATGAAGAGGTATCATGATCAAAGAATTAAAAAGAGAGAATTTGTGGTGGGTGATCTTGTGCTTCTATTCAACTCTAGGTTGTGCTTGTTTTCGGGAAAACTCAAATCCAAATAGACCGGACCATTTTTTCTCACAAAAGTGCTCCCTTATGGAGCGGTTGAGCTTAAGAACAGTGAAGGAACAAGGTTCATGGTAAACGGGCAAAGGATCAACATCTATTTGGGAAATGCAGAAAATGTGAAAGAGGTTGTTGAGGCCTATGTTCTTGATGAAGTCTAAGTAATCAAGAGGCCTGCGTTGTGCCACGACGTTAAATCAAGCGCTGCTTGGGAGGCAACCCAAGATGTACAATCTAGCCAACGATAGGTTTTTGTTTTCCATCTAGTAGTTTTCTTTGTTTAGTTGATTCTCTGTATTAATTTAGATAGGTGTTTTAGTTTTGTATTAGTTTTGGCTAGAATTAGCATAGGGTCCATGTCTAAAAAGTGTCCAGAAAATGTAAAAAGAATAGCCTAATGTTTGCTACATGTGCAGGCGCGCTATGAAAAATCTGCAGAAAATGGTCTGATGCAGAGGTCTACGGACCCCATCGACGGTCCTTCGATCCATACACGGACCGTGAATGGAGTCCGTAGATCCCAGGTAAGCCCCTAAAATTTTCCAAGTGTAAGAGTGATCTACGGTCGCAATCTACGGACCGTAGATCGACCCACGGACCGTAGACGGGGTCTCGTGGATCCAAAACCCTAATGCTGCCTGACCCGACCCAGACCCCTCCTATTTAAAATCCCCCAATTTTAAATCATTCCACTTCCCTCCATTTACTCCCAAACCGTTTCATAACTTCCCAAACTCCTTAAATCACCCCATAATCACTCTATCACTCCCCAATTAATCTTCCCTTTCTTTTCCCCAAAATCCTAAATTCCCTTTCCTCTCCAAAACTCCACTCATCCCCAAAACTCCCATAAGGTTCGGTGTACGAGTTCGGTGCAACTAGGCGATTAGTGTGGGATTGCAAAGATTAGTGTCATCACAAATCACAACACTCCTTGTTGCTTGTAAGGTAATAGACTTTCTCCCTCACTTTGAATTTCGGTTCATAGATTGATTATAGGAAGTCGGGAGTGGGTCCTGACCTTGGGTAAGTGTTCTTTAAATAGATTTGCAAACACCTTTGAGATGATGGATAGTGATTGTGTGTTGGAATATTGTTTAAGATGTGTGTGATTACAGTCTAAATGTAAGTTTCGACTTAGGGTTCCAAAGTTTGTCGTAATGACTTGTTAAAATGATTAATTGGAATCCTAAGAATGATGAACTAGCATGATCAAATGTTACAAATCATGGTTAGACTAGGATACTGTTGAAAATGGTCAAATATGTGGGCTTGCAAGTTAAGCATGCCTGAAACCTGGCATAGATCCCATCTGCGAGACCTAGTCTACAGACCGTAAATCAGGTCCGTGGATGGATGCACTTGAAAATTTCACCAAGTGTGAAACCACGGAGGTGAACTACGGTCCATAGATCAATCTACGAACCGTTCTGTACATCCGTGGTTTCTATCTGCGACTACTGTGGTTGGTCCTCTGATCCATGGAAGGGTTCCATGGACCGTAGGTCCCCACCGTGGATGACCATTGTAGCCACTGTCTGAAATCTTTTTGGGTCTTTTGATGTTGTTCGTCTTTAGCTCTAAAATTATTTTGAGTATGTTTTTAGGTAGTTTTGGTACTAATAACCCTTCCACATGTACTATGGCACCCATGAAGCCAGTCACTTATACAAATAAAGGCAAGTGAAAATCTGTTACCCCTAGCTTCAGGTTAATTGACGAAGATGACGATGTGGCGACGGATCCGACATACATTGCTCCCAACACAAGGACCTCTCCCACGGCACCTCGAGTGACCAGAGGCACCCCCCGGAAGGTGATTCCCTACGTAGTCACTGTCTCCCAGTCTGATGAGGAGCACACACTGATCGGGTCACCATCTGGGGCTGCTTCCAGTTCAGAGAATGGGTCTACTTCCAGCTCCGAGTCTGCCCATGCTTCAGGCTCAGGGTCTAGCCATGCTTCAGGATCCAAATCTTCCCATGCTTCAGAGTCCATTGCTAAATCAGGCACAAGGTTTGGCCAAAATGAACAAGCAACCTCATCTGATGAGGCCACCAGTTCGGGAGAAGTCCAGGTGCCACGAAGCTATGACCCTGATCCGGTGGCTGGGGAGCCGAACAGATGGTGTGGTGAGGGGCAATGAAAAATCTACCGGGATGCCAGAATGCTAAATGAGAAAGAGAAGATGGCCCGACTTATTACTGAAGAGCGCAGAGTCCTCACGGGGAGTTTACACACTATTCCCAACATCCACCTGCTCTTTCAGCTTCACAAGTGCGACTGGATGGCTCAAGACCTTGGGACTTATAGCGAGGAGATTGTGCGGGAGTTCTATGCCTTCTATGTTGCCACTCTCCGAGGTTCGATTGACAAGAGGTCCAATCCCACAGCCCAGGACCCTATCACTTCAACTATGGTCCGAGGTTTTCCGGTGGACATATCACATGCCACCATCAATCGATTCCTCTATGGCCCTGGTCCTGCTCACACTTAGGCTCTCAACATGGCCGAATTTGATTACAGATGGGATGTTGTGAGGAGTGGAGCCTTCACGCATAATGCAGAGCAGAGGGTGGCTGTCATACTTTGGTTGGCTAAATACAATGCTGCAGATGGCGAGCATGCGGAGTGGGTCACCGCACCATGGTTGAGTATCCAAAAGGCCACATTAAATTTTA
Source organism: Solanum chiquidenum (assembly GCA_029582725.1). NCBI lineage: Eukaryota > Viridiplantae > Streptophyta > Magnoliopsida > Solanales > Solanaceae > Solanum > Solanum chiquidenum. The sequence continues at coordinate 15,738 of JAJOOS010017752.1, read as the reverse complement.
TGGCCAAGTTCTTCTGGTTGTTGGTGCGTAATAGGGTGTCACCTACAAAAGATGACAACCAACTCACATGGGACAGAGCCTTCATGGTTGTGGCAGCACCTCGCAGAGGGCCGCGGATCGATATGCCATTGGGTACTGATTTAGTATATGGTGTAGAGCAGATGCAGGGTGATGAGCCTGCCCTTCTAACCTACAGTGATGATGCCCCAGCCTCCTCTTCTCAGGCCGCTAGTCAGGCTCCCAGCTCATCTAGAGCCGCCCCATCTTTGGGAGCCAATGTTATACCACTGGTCTGAGTCTAGAAGTTAGAGGCTCAGATGGACACCTTGATGCACCATATTAAGCCCTGGATGCGGAAGTTGATTGTTGAGTCCAAAGAGAGAGTAGAAAAGAGGATGGAGGCGAAAATGGACCATAAGGTCCAAGCAGTTCATAAGCGGCTCGATGCCTTCGAGTTGAGAGTTCTAGAGAGGCCAGCTCCCACTACTGTTATGTCCTCTTTTCAGACCGAGTTAGCTAGTCTCCGAGATGATGTTAATGCCATACTAACCACACCAGCTGTTGAGCCACAGGCTGCACCCTCTGCATTAGGCGATGATACAGTCCTGGGTGCACTATTCAGTGGAGATGATGCGGAGGAGCAGACCGAGCCTGCACGTGCCCGCGGTAAGAGGCACTGATCTAGTCACAAAGCTGAGCTCACGGAGGAGGAAAAGGCTAGCAAAAGGCAGCACATGCAGGAGAAGAAGGCACGAAAAGCCTCCATAATAGATGAGCAGCTGAGGCAGCAGAGGGCCCATGAGATGATTGTTGGGGCGTCGAGTTCTATGCCCATGAGGATTGATGTGAGCACCACTGAGGGTGAAATTAGAGTGACATATATCACTACTGATGGTGCTGTCCTTGTTGATGGGGGCACTACTGATGGTGACCCGAGTGATGATTTAGCGGGTTCCGAGAAACTGGACCCACCCACTTATTGATGAGTCTTCGGCGCTATGCGCCACAGGTTTGCTTCACCCAATCCATTATCTTTTACTGTTTTTATATGTATTGGGGACAATCACATCTAGTTTTGTTGGGGGTGGGGTAAATGAATTGTGAGTGATAGGGTGAAGTCTGAGTAACCCAACTCATAATTTTCTCTTTGGGTTTTCTTGCCTTTGTTCTTTTCCCTCGAGAGACTGTTTAATTTCTGTTGAACCGGCATGTGTTAGGATCGTATGTGTAGAAGCATGAAAAATAATGAAACATGATGGCTTATGAAAAGTGATACCCATCCAAATTTTCATATGTGTGCTAGAATTTGTAGGCAAAGATAAGTTGAACGTGTTGGCTCTGAGTATGACATTAATATGAATCAACTTGATGTCATGACTTACGCTAAACCTTGAACCGGGTAGTCTGATAATCTGATAATGAAAATATGTTCCAAGAGTGTGTGAGAATAGTTGATTGTTCAAACAATTTTTGTGTCAATCTAGAACTTGCCCGGTTAGTCCTGCTAAGACAATCTACTCTAGAGGCTAGGAAGTGATCATAGGCCCTTGTTCTGATAAGATCTGCCAGGGTATATTGGGTCCTCTCGATGGGGCGTATACATCGGACTCCACATTTAGCTCATGTGATTTTATGTCAGTTATTAGTAGCTCCCACAATCAGATTCTAGTGCATTGACAATATTATCAGTTAAAGTTAGCTTTCAGTCTCAACATGTTATATACTTGGTCATTGCATTCAGTTAGTTCATGTTTAGTATTCTCAATATAGTACCATGCTTATATCATGTCATCGCTCAGTTATATGCTTTGTTCAGTTATATGTTTTATTCAACTTTATTCTATCCTGCTATCAGTACCTTTCAAGTACTAACGCATACTCTGTGCTACATCTTCTCATGACGTAGGTTTAGGTTCTCAGTTTCCAGATCACGCATAGATTGGTTCCCGATCTTCATCTAACTAGTATCAGTGGTGAGTCCTAATTCTCCGAGTACGACAAACATGTTTCTTTCATTTTCTTTTAGTCTTTAGTTTCAGTTTTGATAGATTTAGCTAGGGCATGTCCCAACATCTGTAGTCAGTTAGAGGCTTATTACATACATAGTTAGATTCAGCTTTTGTATCTGAGTTTGACTTTTCATTTGTTGTTGAACTCTCAGTTTTTATATATACATACAGTAATTGGTATTCCCTATTTTTTTGGTTTATCTTATGATTTAGCTTCCGCATAGTATTTTGTTACTTTAGAGTATCTAGTATGCGTATGATATGCCAGTAGGGTTAGCTTGGAGTCAGAAGCTAATTTTTGGACGCTGAAATATTTTCTAAGTCCTGGCTGACAGAAGGGACTCACAGACCGTAGATCCATTGACAGTCCGTGAGTAAGTCTCGTGGAATGAAGACGCGTGCCTGAATAAACTTTCCTTATTTTGTTTCCCTTTTAATTTAGGACACACTAGGTGAAATCACCAATAAAATACATCTAACCTATCAGCAAGCAAGACCCAACAATAATATCAACACATATTTGCTAAATCACACCCCAAGAATGGGGAATTTTTAGCCACACATCAAGAAATAACAAAATACACCTACAATGATAGTGAAATCAAATGGGTATAAGAAATTAAACCTTGATTTAAGAAAAGGAAGAAGAATAGAGAAGACCCACTTCCAACTTGGGAAGATGAACTCCTTTCTTCAAGTTTCCAAAACCCTCTCCAAACTTGAGAGTAAAAAGTACTATAAATTATATTGTCTAAAATTTGATACTAAAATATGATACTAAAATCTGATACTAAGCTATAACTCTCAACGAGTATTTATAGGTTTAAAAAATCTGTGTTGCAGCGGATCACTCGGCGACATTAGTCGGAATCGCCGATCAACTCGATGATTCGCCCTTTGGTGTAGTTCATCGCCGTCTTGCACCATCCTTCGGCATCGTCGTGCTCTGGGTCATTGGGCGATATAGTACTGCTTCGTGGACCTTCTCAGTGGTGCGCTGACTGCTTCCTTTTTTCGCCGACTTGATCCCTTCCTTCAGGGCTCAGCACACTGGAACAAAAGGCGAAGTGAGACCCTTCGGCAATCCTCAGGTCTTTCTTTTCTTGTTCTTTTCAGCCTTTTCATTCCCTTTTGTGAAGTAGTGTCCATGCTTTCCGTTAAACTTCAAATACCTGAAACTTAAAGGTTTTCATCAGATATTGAGATAAAATAAGCATTTGAGGACACAATTTCTATTAAAATATATCCCTAAATGAATCCAATTTGTGGACTCATCAACACCCCCAACTTAAACTTTTGCTTGTCCTCAAGCAAACTCAAGTTCAATCGTTCAAAAAGGAGGTGTCTCAAACAGTGCTACACAAGACTCAATCATGAGTGCACACAACAAAACTTCAAGCTACTTATGCGGAGATTCAATTGTGTACTCAAAGATTCAAGTTGTGACACCATTACCAAAGATTATCATGCTCGCAGTACTTGCTACTAATTCAAGTTCAAGCTCAACAAAAGTATCTAAATGCCCTCACACAAACAATGATTCCATATTCACACACTAGAGTTAATCAATTTAAGATCAGGAATCAGATGCAACGCTCACACTCAAAAGAGGAACACAATGCATGTTTTCACCCATAGGTTTGCCCTTATTTTCCAATCGACTTCTAGTTCGGCTTTCTCAAGATCAAAAAGGTCTTTTTAAGGCTTGTAATGGGGCTGAGTGCAAATGTATGGTCATTTAGGCTCAGTGACTTTTTGTTCATGAGATGTGGTATTCTCAAGGCATCCCTTTTTTTCCCTTAATCTATTCTTTTTCTAGTGCTTCTAAGTCATCTTTTTATTCATCTTCATGGATTGCTTGGAAACCCAATTTCTTTTGTACTTTTATTCCAGAACTTTTCTTTTTCATTCTTTTCTTTTTTTTCTTTTTCTTTTTTATATGGAGGATTTCCATTTTTTCACAACACCATGGGTTAAGGGAGACTTTTCCTGCACTTCTTGACTTCTCCTTTTCCTTTTTCACTGCACCTCAACTTAGGCTTTTGGCCTAAGTTGGCTATTCACTAAACCACAAATCAAGAGGATTATAGGTAGTAGATCAAGTAAGGTCTAGGGTTCATCAAGGTTCTTTCAAAGAAAGGTAAGGCTCAAAGGGTGTTCAAGAGAGTTTCACACACTCACGGGTAGGCCACAAAAGAGGTATATGTCAAATTGGCTCACACTCTTCAAAAGTTGCCTAAGATCATCTCAAGAGCACACCTTACAAAATTAATCAGACTAGTGGGGCAAATTCTAGGTTTATTCATGCAAGGTTCAAAGTAAGCTCATCACACATGGCATCGACACTTAAGTCAAACAAGACTACACACTTTCGCTAGTGTGCAACGGTCATTGTAAGAGAATCAGTTTGAGAAATGGCTAATCATAACGAGATGCAAAGAGTTCACATATTGTCTATTCAACTTTATTTGGTCTCGTCGTAGCTGCACATTCATGTTCGTTCGATTGAGAGCACTATTCAAGTCATCAGTATTGATCAAAACTGAGACTTAAATTTTGCAAAAGAACAGCCACTTTCAACACAAGCGGTGGCGAAAATTTTTGAAAAACAATTTTTTTTCGAAAGGGTCAAAATTTGAATTTTCATCCAAAAAAAATAAAAGGTGCCATAAGCTCAATTATCCACAGAAAGCAGTGAAAGCAGTGTAACAAAAATTTTAAAAATAGAACAACCCAAATATACACAAAACACAAAACTGTTAACACAAAAGATATGGGGGCCTCACCCGACCACAAATAAATGCATTTGTCCTCAAATGCAAATGATGAATATCCAACAGTGAAAATAAAGAAGGATAGAGAGGGAGGTAAAGAGGGGATCCTGTCTACACGTTTGCTCCATCTATCGGGGCATCGTTGCCTGATGCATTAGCCTGGAATGTGACAATGATCCCCGGACTATTATTCTGGGTCGCATTGTGTTCATTTGCCTCGACTTCTACAGTGCTGTTAACCGCAACCATTCTGTCCACTTCATGGTCCGCCAAGAAGGAGTCTATAGCCGTGTAGAATCCACGTTTCCATGAAGGAATAGTGGGGTCAATGGGGTTCCTCCTGCTGGCACTTGCTTTCTTACTCTCTTTTCTTTCTTTGGCCAGTTCGGCTATCTTTTCGTCTCTTTTAAAATCTCATGCTCTTACATGTCGGGGTGGCATGTCCCTTATTGAAACTTTTGGTCTAGCCATTTCTGCAAACCACTTCGAGATAATGTTAGAACACATTTGACAAACAAAACAGGGATTTTTATCTGCAGAAAGATGAGATAATCCATTTGCGCTCGGCGAGCCACAGACAATCCGCCGAAGGTCATAGTGCCGAAGGATTTAGGGGTGCAGACGAAAGGTGATTAACGTGTCATTTGGCGACTCGTCGAGTGCGCTTGGCGATCCTTTGCTACTCGCCGAAATTTACAGCAGCCACAATAAATAAAACATGATATTAAAGGCAAGTTGGGGTACATAGGTGAACCGCAGAGTGATTCGGCGAGCTCGTCACAGCTCAGTGAATCACCTATCGTGCCTACTTCAGACCCAACTTTAGAAATCGGCCCCGCAACCCCTCGAAAACACAACTTAAGTAAGGCACAACTTCATCGAAGGCCTGCAGTAATTTTTACACACTCATATCAACATAATTTCAAATCAACGCACGATATAGTGGGATTCTAACCGTAATTACTCAGCAAATATTGAATCGTAATTGGTAAAATAAGCAATTCCCTCAACTCGGAGACTCAACAACGATTTTCAATCATTTCAACATTATGCAAATGAGTAAAAAGTTTGATCAAATAACTGAGGGGTTTGAATACCAACCTTCGATGCCAAATTAGATATTGTTGATGTGCTAGGCAGCAACGCGATCCAAATCTGAGCACAATTCGATACTTAAAATACTTTAAGCGTACAAGAAATGTAACTACTAAGGTGCGAGTGTGAGTTTGTGAAAGGGACAAAGTGAAAGAAAGTGAATGAAATAGAACTTTTGAACCTGTGGCTTGTGACCGTCCAGTTTCTGCTCATTCGGCGATGTCACTCGGTGTCGCCCAATCACTCGGAGAAGCGTTGAATATCTGATTGTCTCGGGGTGCCCCCTCATTCCCCAATACCAGAGGAAAATCCATAAATAAGGTGGCTAATTCTCCTACTACAGGTATGGCGCTAGCTAAGCTTGTGATTACTGTAGCTCCCCAAAAGCTCATCTGACCCCAAGGTAGGACATATCCTATAAAAGCTGTCACAATCATTAATAGGAAGATTACAACTCCGAGACACCGAACAAATTCCCTAGGACTGCTATAACTGGCATGATATAGACCACGAAAAATATGCAGGTGAACCACAATGAAAAACATACTTGCCCCATTAGCATGCATATAACGGAGCAACCAGCCCCCTTCAACATCTCTCATAATGTGTTCTACGCTGTTGAAAGCTAGATCCACATGAGGTGTGTAATGCATAGCTAAAAAAACGCCAGTCACTATCTGAATGACTAAACAAATACCCGCTAACGAACCGAACCCCCACCAATAACTAAGATTGCTCGGGGTTGGATAATCTATCAAATGCTGATTAAGTGTGGAGGATATAGGTTGTTTAAGAAGAGAGAGCCGTTGGTTCCTTATAGTCATTTCTTTTTTTCTCTTTTCTATCGTGACAACTCTTGTTCCCCCACCTTTTAGCGTTCTGGGGCCCTACTATGTATTAAAATGTGAGTACCCTTTCTTCCACTTCCGAAGGATGGAGGGGGTATACAACGAAAAAAGCATCGAAGGGGTCGGATCACCCTGGGTTACTGAAGAGTCGTCCCGAATATAATAGAGTTTTCAGTTCAGGTGGGTATTGCATCGGCGATCTTCGGCGAGATCGCCAACTGGGTTGGCGATGCGTCGACGAAATTCACACTTCGCCGAGTTTTACAGACCCAATCCTTGAAGATGTATTGAATCAAATGGCGGGAATGATTGGTTACGCTTATCTTGTCAGCGATCCTCCAAGCGGAAATGTTGCTCACCTTCATACCTCTCTTCAAACACTTTTCTCACTCAATCTGCGCAAATAACACACTATTATTTTATTGTGATAACAAAAGAAAGTAAAGGGTTTTGGGTTGCCTTCCAAACAACGTCTTAGTTAACATCGTGGCACGACGCAAGTCAACCTTCAAACCTCACTCTTGGGGTTAGCCATAGTATCACTAGGCAAACCCCCTTACTGTCTTGGATTAAGATGAAATGAGATGTGACCCATTTGGGTCTCTAGCTGTTTGATTGAAACTGAATGAGAGGTGACAGTTTGGTTAAGGGTAGACACATCTTCTTTCATGCCTTTTAGTATTTTGTCTGACCCTTCAACTTTGTTTAGAATACGCGCGAGCGTATCCTCGGACCTACCACCTTCCGAATCCTTGGGCTTTTGCCGCTCGTGGGGAGGCACATATCTATCCTTCTCCCCATCCTTCTAGTTTGGATTCCGATCCCTCCATTCGCGGTCTCGATATTTCCATCCTTCGTCTCTAGCCCAACCTTGGTTACCACCCTTCCTCGGGTAGTTTGAACGATAACCACCACTTTGGTTTGCTAGAAAGTTTACTTCTTCGCTATACAAAGCTTCAAACTTCATCTCTTCAAGATTCATGCTCCCAACCCCCATAGCATTGACACCACGAGAACTAGCCCCTATGACATTCTTAGATAGAATATCAAGTTGTATCATAATCTTTGCCATGTTTTGATCTCTCTCATTGTCCTTTTCAATCTACTCTTTAGATAGATGGAAGGTGACAGGGGAGACCTGGTCCTCACGAGTGTACCACACTCTGTTGATGGTTGTCATGCCATCTAAAAGCTGGGTTGCTACCACGTACGGCTAGTGCATTATATCTCTGGGTGAGAGTTGGTCAGCGACACCCTTGTTTACCGAGTCTAGACTCCGGTAGAAGTATTGCAGAAGCACGTTGTCATGAAGACCATGGGTTGGGCATTGTAGCACCAATTTTTTAAATCGAAGCCAAGGTTCATGCAGAGGCTCTCCATTCAGACGCTTGAAACTTTGGATGCTATCTCGAATAGTCATCATCTTCGAGAGAGGGAAGAATCGTACATTAAATGCGGTGACCAGCTCCTCCCATGAAGTGATCGAATTTTATGGTAATTCAGCTAACCACTTGCTAGCTTCCCCCATCAGAGAAAATGGGAATAATCGCATCTTGACTGACACTTGAGAGATGGTCTTGAAAGAGAATGGCCCACAAACGTCTACGAAATTTCGAAAATGTTCATGGGGATCCTCATGAGCTAATCCACTGAAGAGTCCTTTAAGTTACAAGAGCTGCAACATAGTGCTCGTTATATGGAACATTGTATTCCCTTCGGCTGGGGGTAAGCGGATGGCTCCAACACCTCCCATGAGATGAGGGTCAATGACGTTTGGCTCTTGGACATCGTTGAGGTTACCGATTTCATCTTGGTGGCCCACCTAGCTACCATTACTGCCGTTTACACTCATTCTTTCTGAAATATTTACACAAATGCTCGAAACAAAACTGAAAATTAGGTAAGTGAACTACAACTAAGAAGATCGAAAATTCTACTAATAAAAAAATTCTCAAGTGACACCACTCCCCGGCAGCGGTGCCATTTTGATTCTTATCGTGACCAACGACACTAACTACGGATCGAGTGTCTACGATCGTCGATAATATAGTAACCCAACCAAGGATTAGGGTCGTGTCCCAAGGGAGCGATTTTGAGAATTAATAGAAAAATAAAATCTAGTTCTAACTAGTTGTAGCTAAAGAAATTAACGATTAAAAACATTGTAAATCGAAAGGGGGACACAAGTGTCAAATATCAATTTGGGGGATTTGTCACAAGTAAGTAAAAACAACGAAAATAACAAGAAAATCAAGTATGGGGAAGAGTTCTTGGGGTGTGACCGCAATACAAGTTGAGATAAATGGTTGGGAACATGCTTTCGATAGGAAATTTGCAAGATAATAGTAACTAGGCTAAGCTTTAGATGGAAATAAGTTCCCTCTCGGGCAATTTACCCCGTTTCAAATGCGTTCCTCTCGGACACCCATTTGCCGCATGAAGACCAGCCTACTCCTTACCCCACTAACTCTCTCGAGCTGAGTGTTAGGATATGGGACTAGGGCTCACCCTCTCGGGCTTAACCTCATGTCGACCCACTCCTTAGGCCATCAGTTTAGTGGTCTTGGTTTCGCAACCTCCCTCTCAAGCAAGCCGAAAACACATGGGTGGCTTTGTATTTGCAACTACAAACCCATTAAATTAAACCACAACCACTAGGTGAAATAACCATTAAAATACATCTAACCTATCAGCAAGCAAGACCCAACAATAATATCAACACATATTTGCTAAATCACACCCCAAGAATGGGGGATTTTTAGCCACACATCAAGAAATAACAAAATACACCTATAATGATAGTGAAATCAAATGGGTATAAGAAATTAAACCTTGATTTAAGAAAAGGAAGAAGAATAGAGAAGACCCACTTCCAACTTGGGGAAAATGAACTCCTTTCTTCAAGTTTCCAAAATCCTCTCCAAACTTGAGAGTAAAAAGTACTAAAAATTATATTGTCTAAAATTTGATACTAAAATATGAAACTAAATCTGATACTAAGTTATAACTCTCAACGAGTATTTATAGTTTTTACAAATCTGTACTGCGGCGGATCACTCGGCGACATTAGTCGGAATCGCTGATCAATTCGGCGATTCGCCCTTTGGTGTAGTTCATCGCCGTCTGCACCATCCTTCGGCATCATCGTGCTCTGGGTCATTGGGCGACATAGTAATGCTTCACGAATCTTATCGGCGATGCGCCGACTGCTCCCTTTTTCCGCCGACTTGATCACTTCCTTCAGGGCTCAGCACACTGGAACAAAAGGAAAAGTGAGACCCTTCGGCGATTCGCCATGTGGAATCGGTGATCCTCAGGTCTTCATTTTCTTATTCTTTTCAGCCTTTTCATTCCTTTTTGCGAAGTAGTGTCCATGTTTTCCTTTAAACTTCAAATACCTGAAACTTAAAGGTTTCCATCAGATATTGAGATAAAATAAGCATTTGAGGACACAATTCCTATTAAAATATAGCCCTAAATGAGTCCAATTGTACTTAGATCTTTTTATTTGGTATTATTTTAAAACATCACATTTTGGGACATAAGCTTACTTATCATATATTCAGCCAAACTTATACAAATCGGGGAATCGGGCATCGGCCCTCTTGGATCCGGTAGGAGCAGGAGTAGGTAAGTTAGTATCGATCCGGTGAAGAAAAGAGAATTTTGTTGATAAAGACGTTAGATCTGGAGGAAGCATCTGGTCACATATCCCAAAACCTTCACGGGAAAGGAACGGACTCACTCGCCCTACTTCTAAAGATAGATAGAAAAGGTTAGGGAGTCCCAGCTGCTGAGGTGGCGTAGTGAGAGGTGAGAGCAATAACAACAAAAGCGGCGGAAGATCCTGCAGTAGTATATTCGGTTGTTTGCGGTGGAATAGATTCAAGCGTCCGGGCCAGTAGATCCACAACAAATAGGCGTTGACTTAGTTGCTTTTGCAGTTTATTTTAAGTGAAATGCATTAACAATATTGTAAACTCACGGTATATCAACACCCTCAACTAGAGGTCAATCTTTTTTCCGCAAACAATCGGAAATTTACAAACCAACCTCAAGAGGCCCATTAATTTATTTTCAAAATACAAACCTCTAGACTGCTTAAATTTTTTTTATTTATAATTTAATCCACAGTTCAGAGTTTAAAATTTGACTAGTAATAAAATAATCCTTGAATTTAAAATAAAATAAAATCTAATATTGATTATTAGTCAAATGAGTCAAAACATGTAAGAAAGGTATATTTTGATCATTTGCGATAGTGTAGAGACATGTTTGACCCTTTTGAAATTAATAAAAGACATGCTTGATGTAAACAAAGTGTTGAATAATCAATTTGACCTTATTTTAATTAGTCCATTTGCGACCGTCACACGACATGGCTATTTGGGACATATATAAAATAAATAAATTAAAGAGACCTTATACCTTTTTAAAGCAAAAGACCATTTGAGATCATCATCAATCTCTTCTTCAAACCAAGTACCATCAACAATAGGAAGAGCTTTCTCCATGGTTATGGGTTTTGGTTCATTGGGAAAACCTTTTTTTCAAGGGAATTAAAAGAAATGTTTGAATTTAGTTAGAATGACCACTTTTTATAGTAGCAATAAAAAAGAATAGATATACATAATCCATGTTTGTTAATTATGTTACCTTGCTGAAAAAGGTAAGTTAATATAAGAATGGTCAATGGATACGGTCACAATTCATAACTGAAAAAGGACCTGGCCTGTAATACAAGGAAAGTGGTGAATGCCACAAGATTTATTGACTTTGACCTCTACAACTAGGATTGCAAGTATCTCACACTTTGGAATATAAATTATGGAATTTAGAAAATACTATTTCATTCCTTCATGTTTCATATTTTAGGAGTTCAATTACATTAATTTTGATCAACATTTTAACAAGTATTTTTCATCATATTATATGAGAATAATTGCTACTTATAAAACTTCTCATATATTCCTCCCTCCATTTTTGTTTGTCCATGTTTGATTTGACAAACTCCTTAAATAAATAAATAGCCAACTAGATACTACGCATGCAATGAAAAATAAGTAGCCCAACATGTAATTTACAATTACCCATAGATAAACAACCCCTCCGACAACATGATACTAACCCCAAAATAGCTCGAAAATCAACCCTACAACATGGTTTCTGAGAAAAAGTGAAGAAATACTAGAAACCCAACCCAGATTCACACAATTCAACATGCATTTACACAATCAGGCTCAATCTAAAGGAAAAGAAGAAGTAGCCTACTTGTAGGACAACCACAGACGCTGCAAATGACTCTGCCAAAGATTTTCCCTTTCGAACGATCTCAGATTTCTTCCACGCTATCAAAAATAGAATCACAACATCTGCACGATCGTTTAGACACTAAAATCATCAAAATCGGAGATAAACCAATTTCAGAGTCAAAATTGGGTAATTTGGAACCCGCACTGGAATTTATGGAATTGACTCCGTGAAGAAGTCCTAAACCCTCCCCTCAGCTTGTGTTACAAAACAAAGCACCTCTCGGGGCTTAAAACAGCTACATGCAACAACAAATCAAAATGCAAAACTTTACACAAAAAAAGGCTTGGGTAGCCACTTACAACGCAAATACACCATAATTGGAGACTTTCTGAGACACTCTGGATAGTCACCCACACAGCCAACGCAAACCCGAACACACCGGACTTTGAATCACCCAAAATGAAGCTTTAGAAATTGAGATGTCCAAATTTCAAAATGAGGATGAATCTGATTTTTCACTATATAAATAGGAGCTCTTCAGGTCGCTAAAAGCTAAATCTGGTCGCCAAAAGACTAAATTCTGGTCGCTAAAGGTCTGCACCAGCATCACCAGATTTTGCTATTTATTTTTTAAAAGTTTCCAACGGATCCTTGGAATTCGTTCGAGACCCAATGAAAGTAAACCAGATATGCTACCCTCCCTAAATTCAACATTTTGGACTCAATGGCGCAGTTGGAATTTCCATATGAGGTCATTTTGACAAAAAAGTGGGCCTCACACCCAAATGTTATTTTAGCCAATTTCAACAATGAGCCTCAGAATATGACCGGAAGTCTCGGGCAGCGTACGAAGGGTCATTCTAGAAAAAACTTGGCATTTTAGAATTAACCGCGCTGACGAAATTCTCATCCGAGTGCGTTTACCAAAAATGTTGAACAAAGTCAAACCTAAGCCAAAATTCAAAGGCTAAAGCAGCAAATGGCCCCAAAGTCACACTGAAAGCCTCGCGACTCGTGCCAACCATGCTACGAGCCTAATTTGGCAGCTCCAAAGCTGATGCAACCGTCAAAATTCCTATCTGAGGTCGTTTACCTGAGGTTATGATTGAAATCAACTTTTTAAGTTTCAAAAGCTGGAAAACAGGTAACGGACATAAAATCCAAACGAAAGACCAAGCGACCGAACAGTCAGTGCCAACAAGTCATAAATGACTTGTGTTCACTAAAGGATTGATCCAAAGGATGGAAAGAAGGCATAAACACATAAATGACCTGGAGGGTCATTACATGTTTACTCCCAAAAAGACTAATGTTGAATTTCTATTCGAGTTCTGAAGGATAAGAAATAAAGTTGTAATTTAAATTTAATAATTTATTGATAGCTAAAAGACAAATAAAATAATAAATTGGATATAAAAAATAAATAAGATATTAAGATAGCTTGTGTTGACCTTGTTCAAACAATATCTATGATTTAGAGATATCTCTGGGGAAGCTAGGCTGAGGCGATAAGCCAATAAGATAAATAACAAAAATAGCTTGAAAAATAAGATGATAGTATTGGTAAAGTAAAATATAATTTATTGTATATATTTATTTGTGTTTTGTATCTTTACAAAGTGATGATCCTACAATTTATATAGGGATCAATTCTTGGGGTTAAATGCCTAAAATTTGTAACGACCAAAACCGATCGTTATGAGTAAGTCAATAGTTAAAGAATTTGGACTAGAAAGTTTTTCGGGTAGCGACTTAAGAATTTTTTACTAGGCCAACCTTAGACGAAATCTGGGCTAGGTGCGGTCTAGGGCTATCCGGGAATAGGTGGGGTGTAATCTCTAGACTTGGGTGATATTTCCTTGTAAACAAGACATTAAGAAATCCATAGGGCTTTATGAAATTAAATTTGGGTTAGTAGAACTCTCAGAATTTATCTTGACGTGGAGGGGATATGTCAGGACGTCAAGGGAATAGGCTGTATTTTTTTAAAAAAATGGCTTTTTCCAAATTTCCAAGCTGCAATACTTTCACCTATCTCTCTATAGCAGGAGGCATCCGCTATAACGGAGTGTGCAAACCATTATATGAGAGTAAGTGCCACTATAACGGGGTAAAATGGGATTTTATGCTGAAATAGCCCCAAAACCTCCTAATTTTTGTATTTTTGTTCTTCGAGTTGGGAGAGGAGATTTTAAGATGTTTACACTCATTTTTCTATGAAATTCAACTGTAAAGGTAAAATTTTTACTCCCCTTCCTTGTGCATTGATTCTTAAGCCTTGAAAACTAGGTTTTGCTCCTAGGGGAGGGTTTTAACATGATTCCATGACGTAAAAAATACCTAATTTAGGGAAGATGATGATATATTGGCATGAGGTTAGGATTTGTTGATAATTTGGGTAATTTATAGGTCATTAGTGATTGAGTGTTGATTTTATTATTTATTTTATACCAAGAACAAACCAAGACACTTCTAAAGGAGAAAGCTCAGGTTCTTTAGAGTTTTCAATAGGCTAGATTCGAGGTAGGTGATGGTGATAAATTTTTTATTTATGTATGTATGCATGTCTACTTCTTTATACTATCATTGATGCAATGCATGGTCGGAAATACATAGAAAGACATATGAAATGGCATCATGTTGATAATCTCATGCAATGAGCTTGTTATTGTGACTTATGGTTTTCTACTGATTTTTTTCAATGTGGTTGTGATTGTGGTTGACTGTTGGTTGTGTTTTTAGTTATTTTTAGTTTAGAAAGAGTCGCCACTTAATTTTTAAGAAAACTTAGAATTTCAAAAGATTTAAAGCAGAAAAATCAATTTAAATACCAAAGGGGGCACGCGATTCACATTTACTCCTCAAGAAGGGTTTTAAGACATTTGAAGTGCTTGCTAACACACGGTTTTCCGACGATTTAAAATATTTGGCTAAGACTTAAAGAAAGTAGACATGCATAATTATTTAAGAAAATAATCAACTAGACTTGAAACAATTTTGTAAAGAACATTTTTGTTTCAAATGTGACTAAGTAAAGGAAGCTCCAATTTTTTATAAATCAAATAAAAAAGAGACAAATATTTACTTACTAAAAAAATGGTTTTAAGAATAACTAATACGAGAATGACTAATCTTTGGGGAATTTGAATTAAGCTAAACTTTAAGATTTATTATCAAATAAGCAAGTAATAATTAAACAAATTAATAACTACAATAAAGAGAGAGAAGTATTGGGCCCAAGTCCAGTTTATGTTAACCTGGGCCATTACTTGGGCCTAATTTATGATTTTTGGTCCTTTTGGCCGACTTTAGTCCCGTCCTAAAACTAGCAAATAACTGCCAAAAATAGATGGGCTTTGGCCCATTTATCTAAAAAGAAGTTGTTGGAAATTTCTGGGACTTTTGGCCTGTTTTGCCGTTGTATAAAATGTATACAATTGCTGTATATCACTGTATATTCCGATATATCCTTTGTGTTCTGCAGTATGCAACATGTATACAACCTCCTTTTTGACTCTCGAACACTTGTGAATCAATCTCCAACCCCATTAATAAGCCTCCATTTTGAACTTGACACCGAAGGTAATGACTTGAGAATGGATGCAATTGGGCCTCTGATAACGTTCAAATATACTTCTTGAAAAGAAATATAAACGATCGTATGCAATATATTTACCCAACTATGAGTCGGGGTCGATCCCACAGAGAATATGGAAGAATATTATCAATAGCAAATATTTAACTCGATAGTCGTTATAT
>JAJOOS010017751.1:0-13120 GCA_029582725.1 Solanum chiquidenum | reverse complement strand
GAAAATGGATAAATGACCGATACTACTATATGATTAGTCTTTAGATAATAAGTATTGTTCGTATTCTTATAATCGATTTAATAAGTATCTTCTTTTATAGTTTATATTGTGTAAAAAAAATTCTTGGAAAGATTGGTAAATGTATTTTTCTAAATTTAATTTTGTTATTATTCTGTTTTCCTAATTGACATTCAGAGTATAAATTGGTCATTGAAATAATTGCTAGAAAATAATTTCAATTTTTTCATTTGTCTTATTGTTATGAAGTGATTTCACCACTCATACAATATGTGAACAATTGCATGGCCATAGTTTTTTAGATGTGGATTTTGCTATATTCCACTATCACACGTGGCGGCTCTGGATTGGCTGTAAGAGAGAAAAATCAGCATTTTGTTTAGATTTTTTGGACATAATAATGTATCTAAAAAATATCTAGTCATGTTAAACAAATTGTCATCCACCAATGAGGAAATAGATAATGATATTTTAGGATAAGAACTTTAGTCTTTAGAGTCATTTAAATATACTTGTTACAAATCAAATATTCATTCAGTGTAGTAGCAACATTCAAGAGTAGTTAATTTTATTTCTATAATAATGGCAACTTCTACCATGGCTCTTTCTTCCTCTTCTTTTACCGGAAAGGCGGTGAAACTCTCACCATCTTCTTCTGAAATCACTGGAAATGGGAGAATCACCATGAGGAAGACCGCTACCAAGGCCAAGCCTGCCTCCTCTGGTAGCCCATGGTACGGTCCTGACCGAGTTAAGTACTTGGGCCCAGTCTCTGGTGAGTCTCCAAGTTACTTGACTGGTGAATTCCCTGGTGACTATGGATGGGATACTGCTGGACTTTCAGCTGATCCTGAAACTTTTTCTAAGAACCGTGAGTTGGAGGTGATTCATTGCAGATGGGCCATGCTCGGAGCTCTTGGTTGTGTCTTCCCCGAGCTCTTGGCTCGTAATGATGTCAAGTTCGGTGAAGCTGTATGGTTCAAGGCTGGATCCCAGATTTTTAGCGAGGGTGGACTTGACTACTTGGGCAACCCAAGCTTGGTCCATGCACAAAGCATCTTGGCCATTTGGGCTTGCCAAGTTGTGCTAATGGGAGCCGTTGAAGGTTACCGTATTGCTGGTGGGCCTCTCGGTGAGGTTGTGGACCCACTTTACCCTGGTGGTAGCTTCGACCCATTAGGCCTTGCTGATGACCCAGAGGCTTTTGCTGAGCTTAAGGTAAAGGAAATCAAGAACGGTAGACTTGCTATGTTCTCCATGTTTGGATTCTTTGTCCAAGCTATTGTCACCGGCAAGGGTCCATTGGAGAATCTTGCTGACCACCTTGCTGACCCAGTTAACAACAACGCCTGGGCCTTTGCCACAAATTTTACCCCCGGAAAGTGATTTTTTAAGAAATTAGTTTCCTCTAGTATAAATTGGCTATTAACCTAGTAAAGCCATTGTAAATTGTAAATTACTGGAGATTATATATAAATTTTGTTCAATTTTATAGTTCTCAGTTACATAATTCGTGCTATATATATATAGTAGTAACAAGTAACAACATAATGGTACTAAAACAAATATATATAGCTGTAACAACATAATGGTAAAAACACACCAAATTATAACTTTTTTAGCGAGTTTCATACCTCAATTATATTTCCGTTGTTCTATTTATCTTTCTAAGCTATCATTTTTCCCAAGTTTCAGATCTCAGTTATCACTCCCTTTGTATTAAAACACTCATCACATTGATCCTGAGTTGGGCTACACGTGACTGTTGTCGATTGAGATAACATATTTTACAAACTCAGCATTGAAGTTTGTTTTAATACAAAAGAGGTGATAGTTTAAATAAGTAAAGAGATCAATAGACGGTTATGGTATGAAACTTGTTTTAAAATGATAGTTTAAATATGTTATTAACCATTCATTCCGACAACAAAGAATTCTAAGGTACAAAACAATAAGTTGCAGAACAGAGAAATGATATAACCTATATTCTTGCTTTTAAGAATTATAAGATGTATTTACAGATCATAATTGTTTTTTTTTTAACCAAATGCTTATTAATTTACCTGAAAATTTGATATGAAATTGGACTATATAGAGCTCTGTAACATCGTCGTGCAACATTATCTTGAGCACGTGCTAATCACCAAGCACATACATGAGCACGTGCTAAGAAAAATGAAATCGTTAGATAACGATTTCACAGTTGGAAAAATCACTGACCTCTTTTTTAGATTTTAATTTGCTCTGCTCTGCAGTTACTTGTTTGTGCCTTGGAACCAATTGATGCAATTTTGTTCCAAGACTAGTGAATAGCCAAATTGAAAGACCAATATTTCTGCCACTTTTGTGTATGATTTATAAGAGTAGTACAGAAAATGTAACTTAGAAGTATAAAATTATTGGAGAACCAAACAAAATTCATATATAATGTTGATGTAATTCATAATATCTAGCTTTACAAGGCCATCAAACAATCAAATAATAGTGTAGACTTTATTCTAAGAAGTTCATTTTTCGGGGACAAAGTTTGTGGCAAAGCCCCAAGCGTTGTTGTTGACCGGATCAGCTAGATGGTCGGCAAGGTTCTCTAATGGACCCTTTCCGGTGACGATAGCTTGAACGAAAAATCCAAACATGGAGAACATGGCAAGTCTACCATTCTGGATCTCTTTTACCTTGAGCTCAGCAAAAGCCTCTGGGTCGTCAGCAAGGCCCAATAGATTGGAGCTACCACCAGGGTAAAGTGGGTTAACAACCTCACCAAGAGGCCCACCAGCAATACGGTAACCCTCAACGGCTCCCATCAACACAAATTGGTAAGCCCAGATGGCCAAGATGCTTTGTGCATGGACTAAACTTGGGTTCCCCAAGTAGTCAAGTCCACCCTCGCTGAAAATCTGTGATCCAGCCTTGAACCATACAACTTCACCAAACTTGACACCGTTATGGGCCAATAGCTCGGGGAAGACACAACCAAGAGCTCCAAGCATGGCCCATCTACAATGAATCAATTCCAGCTCACGGTTCTTAGAAAAAGTTTCAGGATCAGCTGAAAGTCCAGCAGTATCCCATCCAGTCACCAGGGAACTCACCAGTCAAGTAACTTGGAGACTCACCAGAGACTGGGCCCAAGTATTTAACACGATCAGGACCATACCATGGGTTACCAGAGGAAACAGGCTTGGTCTTGGTAGCGGTCTTCCTCATGGTGACTCCCATTTTCGGTGATTTCAGAAGAAGATGGTGAGAGTTTCACCGCCTTTCCGGCAAATGTAGAGGAAGAAAGAGCCATTGTAGAAGTAGCCATTATAGAAGTAGAATGAAAACTCTTAAATGGAGCTACTACACAAGAAGAAGAGTTGATTTGTTGCTTGAGTTACATGGACCTTGCAATATATAAATGACTTGGAAGAACCAAAGTCCTTATCCTAGAATATCATTATCTATTTTCTCATTGATGCATGACATTTCATTAACTATATTACATTATTATGTCCAAAAAATCTAACCAAATGTTGATTTCCTCTCTTAGAACCAATCTAGAGTTGCCACGTGTCTGATAGTAGATTATCGCAAAATTCACATCTAAAAAATCATGGCCATGCAATAGTTCACACACTTCAGTTTGGCTGGCCTATCAAAAAATGAGTCCAAGTGTCCAAATAGTCGTGTATTTTGATTAATTTAAATTTGCACTGCCTAAAATTTATTTGAAAAACATGTTTTTATTTAACATTTCTCTATTTTCTCCGCCCAACTAATTGATTGTCATAATTAAGTATGAGAGTATAACTGCATTATTGATTTACTTATAGTTGATGAACAATATATGCAGGGACCAAAAATCCGTCCTAAACAACTTTCATTATCATGAGCATTGCTTGTTGCATACACGCCATTTCATTTGCACAAAAATTTGCTAAGGATATTCAAAAATTAATATATTATTAATCAAAAGTTATTTGTGGCCTATAGACTTCTTATATATAATTTTCTAGATATATTTTTTTAAGAAGGGTGTCCAACTGACCATCATTTACTATATGTGGTTACACCACTACAATCAATCAGGATTGTAATCACTTCAATTACTTGTAAGATATTCTTCTTACTCGAAAGTAGAAAAAAATTACTCTTATTGTCATCATGTAATAAGAAAGACACCATTTTAAGTCGTGGAAAAACCTTGATCCTTCTCAAATTTCGTGCATAGTGAAAGCTTACTGCACGGTACCTTTTATGTTTTTCTACCGCAATTGCATTGTAGCATCAAAGTTAATAATGTTAACTCTGAACTTTTTTTTGTCACATGAAGTAGTATATACACCACTCATTTACAAGTGGTCCTATTTGATGGGCCAACCAAACAAAGTTTAGCTGGATTTTTGCAATAATCCACTATCCACGTGGTAACTCCGAATTGGATATTAGAGAGGAAATTTGCATTGTGTTAGAATTTTTTTTTCAAAAAAAAGATACAATAATGTGAGAAAAATCTAGTCAAGTTTAGTGGTATTGAACTTTGACAAATGGACATGAACCAAGTTCAAAAATTGTTATCCACCAATCAAAAAATAGATACTGATATTCTAGGATAAGGATTTTGGTTCTTCCAAAGGCCTATATATGCATTTGCTGCAAGGCCCAAGAAACTCAAGCAACAACTCAACTACTCTTCTTCTTGTGTAGTAGCTCCATTCAAGAGTTTTTCATCATACTTCTATAATGGCAACTTTTACAATGTCTCTCTCTTCCCCTTCTTTTGCTGGAAAGGCAGTGAAACTCTCACCATCTTTCTCTGAAATCACTGGAAATGGAAGAGTCACTATGATGAAGGCTGCTACTAAGGCCAAGCTGTTTTATCTGGTAGCCCATGGTATGGTCCTGACCGTGTTAAGTACTTGGGACCATTCTCTGGTGAGGCCCCAAGCTACTTGACCAGTGAGTTCCCTAGTGATTATGGATGTGATACTGCTGGACTTTAAGCTGATCCAGAAACTTTTTCCAAGAATAGTGAGTTGGAGGTGATCCATTGCAGATGGGCCATGCTTGGAGCTCTTGGTTGCATCTTCCTCGAACTATTGGCCCGTAATGGTGTCAACTTCGGTGAAGCTGTATGGTAAAGCTGGATTCCAAATTTTCAGTGAGGGTGGACTCGACTACTTGGGCAATCCAAGCTTGGTCCATGTACAAAGTATCTTGGCCATTTGGGCTTGCCAAGTTGTGTTGATGAGAGCTATTGAGGGTTATTGTATTGCTGGTGGGCCTCTCGGAGAGGTTGTTGACCCACTCTACCCCGACGGTAGCTTTGACCCACTAGGTCTTGCTGACGACCCTGAGGATTTTGCTGAGCTCAAGGTAAAAAAGATCAAAAATGGTAGACTTGCTATGTTTTCCATGTTCGGATTCTTTGTTCAAGCTATCGTCACCAGAAAGGGTCCATTAGAGAACCTTACTGACCATCTCGCTGATCCAGTCAATAACAACGCTTGGGCCTTCGCCACAAACTTTGTCCCTGAAAAGTGAAGTTTTTAAAAAGATTCTCTTCGATTAGTTGTTTGCTTAATGGCCTTGTAAAGCTATTGTAAATTACAAGAACATAATATATATGAGTATTGTTTGTTCTCCAATCATTGATAAAAGGTAAAACATGACATTCTATTCGAGACATGCTAAAAACTATCGAATTACGCAAACATTCCTACCATGTTTACTAATTCTCCTTATAGTTTGAAATACTTACATTTTATTTCACTATTCCATAATTTCATACCAAATTTCAAGTCAGTTACATGTGAGTCACACTAAATATACACTATATACATGTATCTAGTATGATTCACATGTATTTGGGATACCAGATACGCAAGCGAGATGGGAGGGAGGCGAGTGAGATTAGTCTATGTATCCCTGATACATGCGAATCAAAGAAGATAAACAATATATACATGTATCTAGTATGATTCACATGTATCTAGAATGCCAAATACACGAGCGAGATATGAAAATGGCGAGCGAGATGGGAGGTAGGCGAGAGGGATATGTCCATGTATCTTAGATATATGCGAATCAATTTGGATATATAAAGTATATCTATAACAAATTAAACCTAATGTTGACCTCATGTATCCCAAGATACTTGCATCAAAATATGATAAGATTCGTTATATTGTAAACTAGCATGTATCTAAATATTATAGCTCATAAACTAGTGGAAATTCCATAAATTAACCAAAAAAAAAACGGCTCACACACATCATAGAATATGAACATATTTTGATACATAAGCTTAAGCCCAATTGTGAAATTACACTGATATGTTATTATTGTTTGGCCCAATTGTATATTAGGGTTAAAAAAGGAAATTAATGATTTCCCTCTCTTATACTTGCTAGGAAGAAAAGGGGTGACTTTTCGTTCAAGTCTCATATTCATTTCTCACCATGCTCGCTTCACTCTTCAAACTCTCTCGACCAATTCTCCTCAATAATTCTTCAAAAATGTTTGTTCGTCCCAAATCTGATCGAAGAATGCTATACCAACAGCTCAAAAACTCATCAGTTACTGTTATTGTGGAAACATCAAGGTATTAATTTTTTTTTCTTTCAAGTAACTGAGTTACTAATTCTCTTATTTTATGTATTTTTTTGGTTTAAATCTACAGTGAAGGAAGGTTTATTGGCACGGGTGCTGTTTGTGATTCAAGTCACATTGTGACATGCTACCATCTCCTCCTCGACAATCCAAAGAGTATTTTCGTTAGTGACATGAAGGATGTCTCTCATATAGATGGAATTAAGAATATTTACTGCTATTCTAGTGGATGCTTTGATATAGCTCTTCTTAAGCTAGTTGACAATGAGAAAATTCATATTAATCCTGTTATTCGAGCAGATGTACAAGAGGTTTTTGCTATTGGTAGCGTGTTAGGAGGAAAACTACCAAAATCTTATTTAGACGGGGTAATTTCTGGAGTTGAGAAACTGAGATGGGTGTGATGATTCCTGGGGTTTTGCAAACAACAGTTGCGTCAATGGAGGGGTGTAGTGGTTCACCGATTCGGGCTATTGCGTTGGAATATGCTTTGGTGCAATATGCCCATCAGTTGCATTTGCAATTCCCATAAATATGGTAAGTTGTTGATCTTCATTAATTATTGTAGTTTATATGTGATGTATCTATTTTCTTATATAGTGTTTTGTTTTGAATTTGTAGGTACATGATGCAATAGCAAAAGTAAGTTCAATTTAACAAATATTGTCAATTGTAAATCAATCTCTGATATCTTCAATCTAATGTTCGATATGAATTTAATTTGGACATTAATTTTGGACACATGCCGCGACTTTTCTGTTATTCTCTTCCAATTATGAGCTTATGTTTTCTCCGTTTTTTGGTTCACAAGCATCTGTACTTCACCTTATTATGCTTGAAACTTGAGTATGATTTGTAGTTTATGCAGTTTCAGTTTTCATCTCGTAACTTGAGTTCTGTTTCTAAATGTGGTTAATTGGTTTATAGTATGCTATAATTATTATTATTGTTTAATTGACTCATTGCTTTTCACCTGCAAATTTTCTTCATAGTAACTGATAAATATGTTGCTTCTTTGTTCTATGCAGATCTAGTATATTAAGCTCTCCCACAAACATAGTTCCTTAGAAAAGTATTGAAAGGTATTTGAACTTTTTTCTGTTCATTCTGGTTCTGCTCCATTCTTAAATTTTTAGTAGTGTGAAAAGTGCTTCTTGCCCTTTATCAGATATCCTCGCATAGTGGGAGCTTAGGTCATTGTAAAAGTGCTAATGGTAAAAAGCATCATTATGAGAAAATCAGTTAGCTTTTAGGAGAGTAAGGAAGAAGGTGTTAAAATGTAAGGTGGTAGTAATGCAGAAATAATGACACTTGGTCGCTGGAGTAACTTTCAGCTCTTTAATTATTCATTGTAGCATGTTGCATTTGGTACATACTGAGTTTGTGAACTAAACTTTACAATCGATTAAGATTTCTTCAACAATACTTTTCTCTAAATGCGGTAAAAGGTTATAATGATCTAGGTGAAAATAATTGGGAGCCACTTGAGAACTTGAAGTAGGTGTTGAATAATATTTCATCTTGTATCTATGCTTTGCTGATCACTTATGACTTTTGTGTGAGCTTCAAACTTTGCAAAGGAGGCAAAGAACTCGAGATTTGCTTAGAGTTGGTAACCCAAAAAAGTGTCTATAAAAGATAAATGGCTTCAACACTATTTATGTGGAAATGGTTTTAGTTTTGACATTGTCTTTCTGGGTTGATCTTTTTGTTGAAACACTTCTTAGAGTCAAATCCATTATTTAGTTAAAACCTTCATCTTTTTAGGACCATAAGTAGCTCTTCAGCCACATTGCATGAATGCATTCAGCATATACCATTTTGAGTATCTGAGAATTTCTTGATTTCCCTTTTTGTACTGTGGACTACCCAACACTGCATTTGCTCTCAAGTGGCTAAAGTAGGAGGAGTAATCTGTGACCACCACAGTACAAAAAGGGATATTTAACAATCTTCAATTTCCTTGTAGCTAAAGGTATGCCTAAGTACCTGAACAGAAGAGCTATGTTGCATGTGGGATCCTCCAAGTAGTGTATTTTTGGAGGATCTAACATGGGTGCGGCAGCATTTTAGGAGAGTCTGAGCAACATAGTGGAAGAGTGCCTTAGCTATAGCCTCGTAGTTGTTGAATCTCAGATTTGACAGTATCAGGGATACCACCATAGTGAACTGCACTTCTGGACATGTTACTGATCGAAAACATTTGAAATTTCTAGCTAGAATATAAAAGCTAATCATCTGTAAAACATAGATGAGTGATGCAAAGTTGGCCTATATTTTTGTTGTTTCTGCATTAGTTTACCATATAATTTACAATAAATCCAACCTTCTTTGTTGTGCTCTCCAGTAAGATCAAATTTGCCTTTAATATATAGTTTTATCGTTGTCTTGAATTGGTATTGAAGCTGCTTTTCCTGCTGCTATTGGATGCATTAAATTAACGCCATTTTTGCTGCTCTTTTCTGAAAGACATTTTGGCTGCTGTGATATTATAGGTTAGCTTACTATTACTGATAACTCATTCTCTTTTTAGTTCATAAACGCATCACTGTCCATTTCAACTTGAATGTTGAGATGTAAAAGAATACATACCTTAACTTAGAGAGACTATTAGTCGTTGTTTGGTATATTAAATAAGGATAATAATCCCAGGTTAACTTTATCCCGGTTTGAGGTATTAGCTAATCTTAGGATTGTTGTTTGTTCTGTTTGATGTATGTGCACTACTATTTGATCACCAATTCATAATTTTGCAGGTGTTTTTGGTGAAAACATGCTCAGAAGAAAGCTTTGGATCTATATATAGTTTATATATAAGTATAAATAGTATGTCAAGACCATGTAAATGTTCCACTTCTGCATCCAATAGTATGATATTCCCATGGATGTATAGAGAGTACGTTTGACAACTTCACTGCATCCAGTATCTTGATAGTATAGCAAAATTATGTAATGCAACAATTAGTATATGATGATGATGATGCTGTTTATATCCGATTTGACAATTGCTTACATACTTTCACTATATTGAGATCAAACACATACCCATAAGAGATTTAGCTCATATTTGTAGAGATCAATACTTGTTTGCAAGTAGAGATCAATATCATAAACGTGAGGTAAATCATCTGTAAATAGGTATACCAGAGTAGATCAATCCATAAATAACAACACATTGAATCACCCTAGCAATTAACTGTAATATGTTCATATAATTTACGATACACCAAACAGTCATAGAGCTAATTTAACATTTATGAGAATCCAACAGACACTACATTCACATATAACCCTGATTTTTATTCGAGTTCCTTGCACGAAAGACTTTTAAGTTCATCAACTAGTAAATCAAGCATCAACTGCATTCTCTGAATGGTCACTGAATTTTGTCTTCTTCGCTTCATGATCCTTCAGAGCAGCCGTAATTGCATCGTCAGCAAGCATCCTGCCATACTGCAATCGAACAGGTGGACGATGGAAAAATGGTTTCCTATCTCCCTGTAGTAAAGTCAGATATGTTAAACACTACATCACAATTCAGAAATATGCAAGACTACCCGTTAATCTTCAAGCATGCTGCACAGGCATCAACAGAAAAAGATAAGGCCAAAGATATATAGCATAATATACATAGATTGTCAGACACCTTAACTTGCCCTAAACTAGCAACTAATCACTCCGATTCTGAGAATGCACATCTAGACACCTCAACTCTTCCTCATTGTGTCTCATGAACACCTCAACATTTTTGAAGAGTCTGAGCAACATAGGTCCCTCAGGTAAGAACAAACAGAGCAGGACCACTACCACTGATTAGTGGATCATTCGCTAAAATTTGGGTAAGGAGGGATAGTAAAAGTTGTATCCGAAACGAATAACTAAGAAAAATCAACTGTCCAAAGTCACCTGTTAATCTTCAAGCATGTTGCATAGGCATCAACAGAAAAAGAGAAGGCCAATATACTTTGACATAACCTACATAAATAATAGATATGGCATAATACATTGATACATTAACTTGGCCTAAACTAGACACCTAAACATTCTAACTTCAAGAATGCACATCTAGACACCTCAATCATCCTCACTATATCGTACAGACCCAAAGTTGACGTGACACCTAAAGTTTGGAGGTACCAATAGATCTGTTCTTATAACCTATCTAATTAATGTTTCCCCACAGATGTTCAGTGTGTATCCAATCCTCCAAAAATACACTACTTTACCAACATTTTTGAAGCGTCCGAGCAACATAACACCCTAGGTAAGAACAACAGAGCAGGACCACTACCACTGATTTATGGATCATTCAACTATTAAATGTTCCATTTTCCTACATTTCAGGTAGGAAAGTAGAACACCATATATGAAACTCGATAAATCGTGATACTTTTGATCATATAACAAACAACATGATAGGAAACCAAATTCGAACATAGAGATTAGGATAAACAATTTTGAAAAAGAGAACATACTCTAACGAAGTAGGAATAAGCAGAAAAACCAACATTAGTCTCTAAACCAACTATATTTACGATTTTCCCCGTCTTTTCATCCACTATCATCTTCGCATTAGGCTGATATGCGACAAGGCTCATACAGGGAATACCACCCTTAAAATAATCTTCCATCCATTTCCTCATCTCATCATCGATTTTGATTTGAGGTTTCATCATATCCTCACAAACCGGGGCTCCGATACCAATATTCCGATGATCATTGTAATGATATAGCTGCCGCCACCGCCACAGGGTTACACCGGAAACTCGATTTCCGATTTGTTTCAACATCTTTTTGAGATTTTGCCCTAAAGTTTGATTACTTTTACGAATTTGGGCGATATCGCATGTCTCTCTATATGTATATATTTTAACGAAATGTCTTGATGATCAAGAATAAAAATGTAATTTTCTTAATAATATCCTTTAATAAATAAAAATTGAGGATAAATTTTGAAATTAACTAGTTAGGAATTATTTTAGTCCACTACTTTACATGTACATAGTGATGGATTCACGATTTCAATTAAGGGGGTTCGGAAAAAAAGAGTAGTGCCTAAGATTTGAATTTGGAACCTCAACGTGAGTTTTGAACCCCTCAACCACTAAGCCAACCTCTAATCTTACATTTAGGAGCTTCAAAGTCAATATATAAACATAAAAAATCTTTAAAATACCTTAAATATACAACATTATTTTATGCCGAGGGATCGGATGAACCCCCTCGGCAACCTCTAGGTCCGCCCCTATACGTACATATCTTATACTAAATACTACCATATAAATAGTATCAAAACTAATACATTCTCCTAAATGACTATCCAAAAAAACAAATTTACTAATTCATAATCATGATAATACAAGTTTAGTGCACCGACTTATCCTTCTATGTTCTTCTACCTCCTTTGCAAATTTACAATGAAGCATCCAAGTTAAACCTTGAATTGTAGCATACAATTATTAATCATGGGAACTTGGTCCAATTTTTAAAAATTAAAAATAGTTCTTATTTTGTCACATGAAATGGTGTATAAATGTTCCTATTTGATAAGCCAGCAAAACAGTCAGATGGATTTTGCAATAATCCACTATCCAGGTGGCAACTTCAAATTGGCTATAAGAGAGGAAATTTTGCATTGGGTTGGATTTCATCTAGTCATATTTAGTGGTGTTGAACTTTGCCAAATGGACATGAATAAAGTTAAAGAAAATATATTATCCACCAATCAAAAACCAGATAATGATATTCTAGGATAAGGACTTTGGTCTTTCCAAGTCCTTTATATGCACTGGATGAGGCAAGGTTCATGAAACTCAAACAAACAAACAAAATCAACTCTACTTCTTGTGTAGTAGCTCCATTCAAGAGTTTTTCTTCTTACTTTTACAATGGCAGCTTCTACAATGTCTCTATCTCCCCCTTCTTTTGTTGGGAAGGCGGTGAAACTCTCACCATCTTCCTCTGAAATCACCGGAAATGGGAGAATCACCATGAGGAAGAGTGCTGCCAAGGCCAAGCCTGCCTCTTCTGGTAGCCCATGGTATGGTCCTGACCGTGTTAAGTACTTGGGCCCATTCTCTGGTGAAGCCCCAAGCTACTTGACTGGTGAGTTTCCTGGTGACTACGGATGGGACACTGCTGGACTTTCAGCTGACCCTGAAACATTCTCTAAGAACCGTGAATTGGAGGTGATCCACTGCAGGTGGGCCATGCTTGGTGCTCTTGGATGTGTCTTCCCTGAGCTTTTGGCCCGTAACGGTGTCAAATTTGGTGAAGCTGTATGGTTCAAAGCTGGATCTCAAATTTTCAGCGAGGGTGGACTTGACTACTTGGGCAACCCAAGCTTGGTCCATGCACAAAGCATCTTGGCTATCTGGGCTTGCCAAGTTGTGTTGATGGGAGCCGTTGAAGGTTACCGTATTGCTGGTGGGCCTCTTGGTGAGGTTGTTGACCCACTTTACCCTGGTGGTAGCTTTGACCCATTGGGCCTTGCTGACGACCCAGAGGC
>JAJOOS010017750.1:0-18441 GCA_029582725.1 Solanum chiquidenum | reverse complement strand
CCTTAGTCCCTATTTTCCCGTTAATTAATGTTGATTGTACTTCCGCGACCGATGAAGTGAGATGACAAGTTTGAGAGGCTTGTTTGGGGTTCCTTCGGGTTCCTCATTCGCCATGTCACATCTAGGCCCTAGGCTTGGGTCGTGACCGAAGGAATGAGAAAAAATGAGTGAAATAGGACTTTTAAACCTGTGGCCTGCAAAAACCGTCAAGTTTCTGCCCATTCGGCGATGTACATTAGGTGCGCTCTTTCACTCGGCGAAGTGCCAAGTGTCTAGTCTCTTCGCCCAATGTAACAGGACTCGCAGCTCATGTGAGGATCTCAACGGCGGTCGATGTAGAAATCACCGACATGGTTGGTGATTTGCCATTAATTTTCTGCTGGACGCCAAGTTTTACAGAATCTCAGCTGACATGCCTTGAGCCACCCGGCGGAAAGAGTTGTGCTCACCGATATAGTTGGCGATCCGCCAACTGGACTTGTTGTTTGTCTCCATACATCATTTCACTATCCTCCCTTTCGTCAACCTGTTCAAACTACACACCATTACTCTCTAAAAGTAAAATAAAGCAATAAAGAGTTTTGGGTTGCCTCCCAAACAGCGCCTTAGTTAACATCGTGGCACGATGTAGGAATACTATCAAGTATCCTCCAGGTACAGTTCTTCAGCTAAAGCGATTTCCTGGCAATCCCTAAGGTATAACTCCAAACGTTGTTTGTTAACTTTAAATGGGGGCCCCTCTTTACCTTCAACTTCTATAGCACCATTGGTGAACACTCGTGTTACTCTAAAAGGCCCAGACCATTTGGATTTTAGCTTCCCTGGGAATAGCCTTAGTCGAGAGTTGTACAATAACACCCAATCTCCCACATTGAATTCCCTCTGAACTATCCGTGCGTCGAGCCATTTCTTCATTTTCTCTTTGTAAATGGTTGACCTATCGTAAGATCTGAGCCTAAACTCATCTATTTCATTCAACTAGTCCAACCTCTCCGTTGAATCCTTTGTCCAATCTAAATTCAGAGCTTTCAATGCCCATAAAGTTTTGTGTTCTAGCTTAACAGGTAAATGGCATGATTTACCAAAAACTAGCTGATATGGGGACATTCATATAGGTGTCTTGTAAGCAGTCCAATATGCCCATAGGGCATCGTCAAGCTTTCTAGACCAGTTGGTTCTGCTGCTGTTACTGTCTTGGATAGAATGCTTTTGATCTCACGATTTGACACTTCAACTTGTCCGCTTGTTTGGGGGTGATATGGAGTGGCGACCTTGTGTTTTACTTCGTACTTGCTCAATGCACTGGAAAACCACTTATTGCAAAAATGTGATCCTCCATCACTAATGATTGCTCTTGGAGTGCCAAACCGTGCAAAGATGTAGTGTTTCAAAAATTAGACAACGCTTCTTCCCTCATTATTCGGGAGTGTGACAGCCTCCACCTATTTAGACACATAGTCCACAACTACTAAGATATACTTGTTTCCAAACGAGTTGACAAATGGACCCATGAAATCAATTCCGTATACATCGATTAGTTTGATTTCCAAAATAGGTGTAAGGGGTAACTCGTGTCTTCTTGACAGTCCGCCTTGCTGCTGACATTGAGGACATCTCTTAGCAAAATCGTGGTCATCTCTGTAAATAGAAGGCCAATAATAACCACTTTGGAGAATCTTTGCTACGGTACAATTTCCACTATGATGACCCCCTACTGGTGATGTGTGGCAGGCATGGATGATCTCTGTTGATTCTTCTTCCGGAACACACCTTCTTATGACGTGATCAACACATTCCCAAAATAAGTATGACTCGTCCCAGAAGTATCTTTTAACATCAAATAGGAACCTCTTTCGTTGGTAAGAGTTTAACTCATCAGGAATCAACCCACATACGATGTAGTTTGCAAAGTCATAATACCATGGCACGTGTGTGAGTGACAGTACGAATATCTGCTTGTCTGGAAATGAGTCATTTATCTCCTTTTCCTACTGAGTACCTACTTTATTCTCTAACCGTGATAAGTGATTTGCAACTTGATTCTCACAACATTTTCGATCTTTTACCTCAAAATTGAATTCTTGCAAGAGTAGCACCCATCTTATCAGTCTTGGCTTCGCATCCTCTTTTGCCATGAGGTATCGGAGTGCTGCATGGTCTGTATGAACAACTACTTTAGTGCCTAGCAAGTATACCCTGAACTTTTTGAAATCATAGACCAGTGCTAGCAACTCTTGTTCAGTGACTTTTGTCCCAATACTACACTTAATGCCATCCCACTCGCATCACACATCACTTCGAATGGTTCTGATCAATTGGGGCTGATGATAATTGATGTGGATATCAATTTCTCCTTCAAACATTTAAATGTTGCCATACAAGCGTCATCAAAGTAGAATTTCACTTCCTTCTCTAAGAGTTTGCACAATGGTTGTGCAATCTTTGAGAAATCTTTAATGAACCTCCGGTAGAAGCCTGCATGGCCCAAGAAACTGCGAATCCTCTTTACTGAGATCGGCGGTGGTAGTTTTTCGATAACCTCAATTTTTGCTTTGTCAACCTCTAGCCCTTGCTGCGACACTTTATGCCCAAGAACAATGCCTTCTTTCACCATGAAATGCATATCTCCCAATTTAGGACTAGATTAGTTTCCACACACCTTTGGAGCACTCACTCTAAATGTGTCTAGCATTCTTCAAATGTGTCTCCCACGACGGAGAAATCATCCATGAAAACTTCCAGAGAGTCCTCAACCATATCCGCAAAGATGGATAGCATGCATCGTTGAAAAGTTGTCGGTGCATTACAAAGTCCAAACGACATCCTTTTGAATGCAAAGGTCCCATAAGAGCATGTGAAAGTGGTTTTCTCTTGATATTCTAGTTCGATAGATATCTGGTTGTATCCATAGTATCCATAAAAAAAACAATACCACACTCTCTCTGATAACTTGTCAAGCATATGGTCCATGAAGGGCATTAGAAAATGGTCTTTTTCAGTCCATAAATTTAGCTTTCGATAATCCATGCACACCCTCCATCCTGTTACAGGTCTAGTTGGCACAATCTCTCCTTTAGTATTTGGGTCCACTGTTATGCCACCTTTTTTGGTACACATTGCACTGGACTGACCCATTTACTGTCTGAAATCGAATAGATTACTCCTGCATCAAGCCACTTGATGATCTCCTTTTTTACTACCTCTTATATCGGGGGGTTCAACCTTCGCTGATGTTCCACACTAGGTTTGCATTCATTGTCCAACCGAATCTTATAGGTGCAGATACCGGGTGGGATGCCCACGATATCAGCTATGTTCCATCTGATCGCTTTTATGTGCTTCTGCAGTACTTCAACAAGCACTTTTACCTGCCTTTCACTCAGATTTGCTGCAATAATAATTGGCAGAGTGTTGTTAGTTCCCAAGAAAACATACTTGAGATGAGAAGGGAGTACTTTCAGTTCTAGAGTTAGCGGCTCTTCAATTGATGGCTTTGCATGTGGGCTGCATCGATTTTTTAGGTTGATATCCAACTTAATTGGATTTCATGCATATGCTCCTAACCCTGTTAGGGCTACGATCATTTCATGATATTCCTAAATTTCTGAATCGTCATGATTTGCAAGTATTGACTCAAGAGGCTCATTTTTGCGCAACAGATGGCTCATACTTGCCGCTGCCTCATCTATAATATCCTCAGTACACACTACATGGATATCACTTGGTTGCTTCATGAATTTGCAGATGTTGAAAGTTACCTCATCGTCATTCACACGGAATTTTAACTTGCCTCTTTTAACATCCACTAATGCTCTGCCGGTTGCTAAGAATGGCCTTCCCAAAATAATAGGGACCTCAACATCAATGTCATAGTCTAAAATCATGAAATCAGCTGGAAAGATGAACCTATTCACTTTGACCAAGATATCGTAGAGAATCTCAACAGGATGTTTGATCGATCGATCTGCCAAGAGAAGACTTATGGTAGTTGCCTTTGGTTCTCCCAAACCAAGTTGCTTGTATATGGCGTATGGCATCAGGTTGATTCTTGCTCCTAGGTCACATAAGGCTTTGGCAAATTGGAGCATTCCAATAGTACACGGGATGGTGAAAGCACCAGGGTCTTCTCTTTTAGTGATTAATTCATTTGTCATTATCGCACTGCAACTATGAGGCACTTCAATCGTTTCATAATCCAAGATCCTTTTCTTGGTGACTAACTCTTTCATGAATTTAGCATACCCTGGAATCTCCAGCAATGCTTCCACCAAAGGAAGGTTGATGGACAACTTCTTGAACACAGACAAGAATTTTTTAAACCTCTCGTCTTCGTTCTTATTTTTCAAATGCTGGGGAAAAGGTGGAGGTATTTTGGGTAAGTGTTGTATTATTTTTGGAGTTTCATTGTGTTGATTCATTCCTTCTTGCTCTTTCTTGCCGATGTTTTGATGATTGATAATTTCTGCTTCTTTCTCACCCTTATTTTCCTCACGTTCTTCTCCTTCATTACCTATCTCTACCTTCCCGCTACGTGTGATTACAACCAACTCTTCTTCCTCATTTTCCTTTGGCATCTTGGTTGTTGGTTGGGCCGATAGGAGCTTCAATTGACCTTCCAGCATCTTAATGGCATTAGCATGAGAGTTTACCTTGTTATTTAGTGAAGAAAAATCATCTCTCATTCCGTTCAGCAAATCATCAAAACCTTCAACTTTCTCAAGAATTTGTGTCAGGAGATCATTCACCCTAGGGCTGCTATCACTACCCCTTGATGTTGGGCTGTCACTCAATTGAGTTTGGTATTCCTCATGATCGTTATGCTTAGTCCACTCTTCAGAATATCGCCTAGGTTCTTCACCTCTAGGGTGGTTCCAACTTTTATTTCCAACCCCCGATTGATAGTGCGGGTGGAAACCCTCCTCATTCCTTCTGTGGTTCCGACCTTGATTCCCTCCCAATTTCAAGTTATCGGAAAAAGAACCCACCTCTATGCGAAACACTTCACAGTTGCCTTTCATGTGCTCTTGTAAATCTTCCATCTGAGACAATATCTTTTTGATGTTTTCATCCCTCTCTTTTTCTTTATCGAGTTGCTCTTGCGTCAGCCTGAAACACAAAGGGGAGACTTGATCTTCTTTGGTGTACCAAGCTTAATTTACTCTTGCCATACCATCTAGGAGAAATGAAGCCACCTCAAAGGGTTGTATCATTATGCCACCTTGGACCAATTGATCAGCTATCCCTTTGTTGACTGAATCAAGACTCCAGTAAAAATATTGGAGTAGCAACTCATTTGACATCCCATGTGTTGGGCATTTTTGCAGAGACCTCTTATATCTAATCCACGACTCATGAATTGGTTCACTCACTTTTTGTTTGAAATTCTGAATGTCGTCCCTTAACTTCATCATTTTTTACGGGGGAAAGAATCTATTGTGAAAGCAGTGAGTAATTCTTTCCATGATGAGATGAAACTTTTGGGAAGCTCCGACAACCATATAGTGGCAGCTCCTGTCAGTGACAACGGGAATAAACCAAACCTGATGGCTTCTTGCGAACAATTTTTGAATGACAACGGAGCACATATGTCTAGAAAGCTTTGGTTATGTTCATGGGAGTCTTCATGATCCAATCCTCTGTATAGACCCCTTGAATGTATAAGATGGAGTGTTGTGGTAGTGACTTCAAAATTTCCGTTTCCACCACCCTGCGGCAAGTGAATTGCACCCATCTCACCCAACAGAGCGGGGTCATAAACACTATTTGCTTCGTTAATGTCATCTCGATGCAAGTCAGTGTTCAATGGGTTGTTTGTGTGGCAACTGTCCCCCACAGCCTCACTCATAATTTCTATTTTCAACACAAACAAGCAAAACAAAGCTAAAAATTAAGTTAGTAAAGCTAAAACTATGGAAAACAGAATTTTTTGCCAATGATCCTAGGGATTACAGACAATCAAAAACTCCAAGAAAAGCAAAACTAAGAATAAAATTAATACTCTACGATTAATAAGACGGAAATTCTAGTGAATTAAAAATTCTCAAATAACACCACTCCCCGGCAGCGGTGCCATTTTGATGCTTATCGTGACCAACGACACTATCCTACGATATGAGTGTCTACAATCGTTGATAATATAGTAACCCAACCAAGGGTTGGGATCGTGTCCCAAGGGAGCGGTTTGAGAATTAATAACCAATTAGAATTTCATTCAAACTAGTCGTAGTACAAGACATTTGCGATAAAAGACATTGTAAATTAAAGGAGGTGACACCAAAGTGTCATATATCAAAGGGGTTATTTGTAACTAGTACTAAAACAATAATATGAACAAGAAAATCAAGTATGGGGAAAAGTTCTTGAGATGTGACCGCAATACAAGTTGAGATAAATTGTTGGGTACATGCTTTCGATTGGAGATTTGCAAAATAATAGTGACTAGGCTAAGCTTTAAATGGAAATAAGGTCCCTCTCGGGCAACTCACCCCGTTTCAAATGCGTTCCTCTTGGACACCCATTTGCCGCATGAAGACCAGCCTACGCCTTACCCCACTCACTCTTTCCAGCTGAGTGTTAGGATATGGGACTAGGGCTCACCCTCTCGGGCTGAACCTCATGTCAACCCACTCCTTAGGCCATCAATCTAGTGGTTTTGGTTTTGCGACCTCCCTCTCGGGCAAGCCGAAAACAAATGAGTGGCTTTGTATTTGCAACTACAAACCCTTTAGATTAAACCACAACCACCCATTACAATACATCTAACCCATCAGCAAGCAAGACCCAACAAGAATATCAACCCATATTTGCTAAAGCATACCCCATGAATGGGGGTTTTTAGCCACACATCAAGAAATAAGAAATTATACCTAACATGATAATGAAATCAACTAGGTATAAGAAATTAAACCTTGAATTAAGCAAAGAAAAGTGAATAGAGAAGACCCACTTCCAAGTTGGGGAAGAAGAGCTCATTTCTTCAAGTCTACACAAAACC
The DNA here is from genome assembly GCA_029582725.1 of Solanum chiquidenum. Lineage (NCBI taxonomy): Eukaryota > Viridiplantae > Streptophyta > Magnoliopsida > Solanales > Solanaceae > Solanum > Solanum chiquidenum. The sequence goes on along the minus strand of JAJOOS010017750.1, from coordinate 11,447 downwards.
TTCTCTAAACTTGAGAGAAAAATATAAGCTAGACTATGTTCTAAAGTGAAAATTTACTATATTAAAAATGTTTTACCTCTCTCTCTTCTAAGATTCTAAGTAGTATTTATAGTTTTCACAGATTGTGCTGCGGAGGATTGTTTGGCGACATTAGTCGAGATCGCCGATGAACTCGGCGATCCGCCTTTTAGTCAGCTCATCGCCATCAGTGTCTTGAATTTTGCATCCTCGCATTTTGGAACATTGGGCGGTATAGGACTGCTTCGCGGAACTGATCGGTGACTCGTCGACTGCTCCTTTCATCGCCTTTTGATCCACTTTCTTCAAGGCTTTGTGTACTGGAACGAAGGGCGGTTCATGTGATTTCGGCGACTCACCAAGTTAAACCCCGCAATTCGCAGGACTCCATTTCTTGTTCTTTTCAGCCCTATTTGCTCCGTTTTACGCCTAAGTGTCCATGCTTCCACTTAAACTTCAACATTCTAATCAGATATTGAGATAAAACAAGCATTTGAGGACACTATTTCCATCAAAATAAAGTAATGTACGGTATAGGCATGTTTTCCCAGTTCCCCCAGGTACATCCACAAAGAATATTCCAGGTGTTCCAGCATTGATTGTTTGCATTATTTTTGTAAGAGCATGATCTTGTTCTGGATTCAATTGTGATTGTGCATCAAAATCTTCTGTAGGTATCTGCACAGACATTTATTCATTTATTTTTCTACATTCTGATGGACCAACTTCGAGCAAATTGTGATTTAGTTGAGGAATGTCATATATTTCTATGATCTTGCCCATACATTGTAAACAATTATTAATACTATTTAAGGTAGATTGTAGTATAGTATTGTGTGAGTTGCCATATATCCTATTGAAGTCCTCAGACATATCCTCATAATAAGTATCCCAGAGTTTTCTAATATCTGTTGGGTTACAATGAACCAAAACTATAGCAAACAAACTTCGGAGAGCTGATAGAATTTTGAAGATAACACTCTCTCTTAAACATTTTGATTTGTTGTTGTCGAACTCGAGTAACCCTCTTTCTTCTGTTGCTTCTTTGAAGGTTTGACATTGCTTGTCGTTGATCGTGAGTAAGTCATTGAATGACAATGGTCCTCTTACATGGTTCAGTAATAACCGCTCATAATACCTTTCCCCTTCTCGAGGATTAGTTGTACAATATAATCAATATCTACTAATTAATAAGTTTAACAATTATCGATGTGTATGAAGTTATAGTTTACTACATCTGGCTTACCAATTACAATGCGACCAATTACAGATCTTATTTTCCTTTTTGTCCAAGTCTTTACCTTGGAATTCCAAACATAATACTTTGGGAATTCTCTATAAAGGTATGCTTGTTCTTTAGTGTCACTTGAGCACATTCTAAAATACTCGGTCAACATTGTCTGCTTTGCACCATCCCAGGCGATGACATTTTGTAAATTTTGGTTTTTCCAATAAAACACTGTGAGCTTGTTTAGAGTTAGTATTTGTATTTTGACTATTATAATTATTCGTAAAAGAAAGTGTGTATTATTATGCATTAATATGTGTACCTAAATGTTTTCCTGGCAGATGTAGTTGAAGGTTGATGACTGCAGGTTGCATTTCAGTCAAGTTGAATTTATATATTCTCCATAGTGCTTCAGGCGGTGAGACCCACCGCGCATCTTGGAATATTTGTATTTCGTCAATAACATTTTCACCATCATCAAACTGAACATAAACGGCACACCGATCACATCCTTTATATATATATATACTTTATTGCTTTGACTCCGGAGCAGACCTCAACATTAATGTGACAATTGTATCTTGTAAGAAGATAAGGGCTATAAGGTACCACCCATTGATTTGTCATATTCATTCCACAAACAGTCTCTATTCTTCCATCCATTCTTCTTTTATAAATTGGATATCCATCATTTTCTTAGATTGATTTGTTGTTGTATGGCCTAGGATAATGATATTTACACTGTCCATTGTGCATGCATGTGTCTGTTGGACGTTTGTTTCCACATGGACCATGCATCATATGCCTGAGCACTAATTTATGCAAGATAGGATACTCATATTTATCTGGAATCTCTGTTGAGATAAACCTATCGTACTGATCTCCTGATTTGATCTTGTTCCCTTCTTTTATATGAGAAGGAGGTGTATGTGTGGTAGTCCCCAATTTTGAAATTCTACCAAGAATACACGAGAAACAACAATTCCAAATATTTTTTTCTTAAAAATTTGGTCTTTTAGATCCTGCAACTTAGCTCTGAATACTCTTGTCACCAAGTGAGGTCTATCTTGAGGAGTCTGTCCGGGGCGCAGTTCTTATTGGATTTTAATCCAGTCAGGATTGCACGTCATTGTTATAAACAGATCTGTCCTTCCAAAATGTTGTACCAAAGCCATTGCATCCATATATCATTTTTTCATATCTCATGGACCCCTAATAATAGATGATGGAAGTAGTATTCTTTTCCCAATTCTATCTCCCCTGCATTCTCCTGCGCTGACACTATCAACGATACCTTGATAAACATCTCTTATAAAATTTGATTGTTCCTTTCTGAAATATTCTAGCCTTATTGTTTCCAATTTTATGTACATGTCAACCACAAATTGTTGTAGTAATCTTCCACATAGTAGTAATACTGACCTCTATGTTTCTCGTAGTTTTAGCTTATAAAAATAGTACTCTCTGCAAGAAACATTTCCCTTTGTCTCACGGCGGATATCTACAAGTGTTAGAAATCATATTAATATTATTTGTATTTTATGTTAGTTACCATAATGGTATAATAGAAAAGTGTATTTTATGATAATTGTATTTTGTACGTCGTTGGTAGTAGTATTTTATATCGTGTATGTGTTTTTTTATCAGTAGCTAGCTTGTGAAGAACGTGACTAAATTTTTACTATAAGAGGGCAAAATGTGATATATTTTACCTTGATCCTCATTGGCTAATATTGCATCAGCTGATACGAATGTTGGAATATCATTGGTTATAGTTGGGGAGTGAGCACTTCTTTTGTGAGGTAGTCTTTTGCTCTGTTTTCTTATTCCTTGATGCCATTCGCCTTCACCACCTGGGAATAGAAAAGGATATTGAAGAGGTTCATAACAATCGAAATAGTGTTTTACTCTATGTTTGTACACTGAATGCTCATGAACAATTATTTATCGGTCAAAAGGTATATTCGGATTGTTTCCATCGATCCAAATTACTGCTACTAGACTTACCGAGGGTGTGTTGTACACTCGTTGATCCAAAGAGGCATTTGCAGCAATACAAAGTTGGAAATTGTAGAAACTTAATTAGTCTTTTAATTAGCAAAATATTTGTGTATATAGGTTTCCCTCTATTACCTGTTTGATCTTTTTTGCAATTTGGTCTGAAAGAATTCCTTCATTCGCCTTTGATAGCTTGTTGGTCAACTCGTTGTCTGTGTCAAAGAAGTATAGTTGGAAGTAATAGGGATTGTTATCACGCGATACCAATGATGGTAGATCGTAATAAAATTTGACCTTGTGCCCTGAATGTATACACTTCTTTTCTTGCAGATGCTAGTTCCTTATCCAGTTTAACACCAAAATATGTAAAAGCAAAGATGTTATTATATGCACGAATATTTTTGTGAAACTCTACGGCATCTAAAGTAGATGCCACAAACATTTCGTATTGTTCTGTTGGAGCTTCAGTGGTTGCCAATTTGATATATTCGCTTGAACAACAGAATGCTGGAGGTTCATGTTCCAATCTTTTTGCAGCACAATAAATGCATTATGGGATAGTTTTTAACACGTGCAGATATGATAAAGATAAGTTGTAAGCAACAACTCCTACATATATAAATATGGGGAGAGATATATGTTAAGAATCTAATTTCATAAAGGTATTGGATGTTGAAGTTATGTAAGATATGAATAGGGTTTTTCCAATGTACCTCCAGCTTCAGACTCTTCAGATAATGCTCCAAATAGCCAATTAATTTTATGTTGCTTTTTCAAACGTGGATGTTCATCTTCTAGATTTGCTATTGTTTGGGTTGCTAATATATATTTATCCACTTTTTGCAATGCGCTTCGCAATTGACTTTTCTCTATAAGAGGAACAAATTTTGTTACATTTAGACAAAGCATGTAATACTTATGTGTGTATGTATGCAAATATGTTCGTGTTGTATAGACTACTCATGTATGTAGAATTTTACATGATTATGTAAGTTCTTACATGTGTTGCTCAAATCATTTTTGTGTGGTTGTCATGTTGATCAGTTTGACTGGTAGAAGGAATGTTTTTTCCTTTATCACCGGTTGGATTTGGAATGACAAGACAATAGTTTGCAATGGTTATTACAATAACATAGAGTGAGTACTATATTTAGTATATACATGAAAAGTGATTTTAAAAACATTAATTTGTGAAAATCAAATGTAATTGTAAGTTACTTAAGTATTGTGTCTTCGAGATAGAGAAGTCACACATTGTTGAACGGTGGATTTTGTTGGGGTGTTATCTGAGAGCTGACATGTATAGTGTATCTGATCAATTGTTATTTTGGCCTGTTGACCAACATTATGTCTAGAAGCAATGGAGTTACCTTTATCACCTGTGAAGTGAATTGAATAGAACGGTTATATTTAATTTGGAACTATGATAACTACTTTACATATTACATTTACCTTGATGTTGGTTGTGTGTCATTGTTAATTTGATGGCAACAAATTTTGGATTGTTGGTGTGACCTTGTCTTGTCCGATCTAGCGTATGTAATTTTGCAGTGATCTAGAACATAGAGGAATCATTAATGCCAATTGAAGTCATTAATTTGGCATATATAGGAAATTATAACCTATTATTTTGAATTGTTCATTTATATATATATATAGAAAGTTAAGAAATACATATAGGGTAGGATGCATGCATACCTTTTTATTTGTATGAGGGTATAGATTGCTGCAGAAGATTGTTGATTTATTTTGAAGTAATAAATTGCATACATTGAATATTTAGTGAATCAGCTAACCAAATTCATTGATGTAGGAGAAAGTAAGTTACAAATAGAAGCGATGTTAGGTGAAGTTGCTCGGTGAAAAACGGAAAGTAGCTTTTAAATATTAATATTAGGGAGATAATAAGCATTGTTAGTTAAACATAAGGAAATTTTAAATCAACTATATATTAGTTTTTTTCCTCTTTGATCTTCTTTTCCATCGAATATGGCATGAGGTTTTTTCCTTTAACCTTCCTGGTCCTGTTTCTTTGTAGTTGAATTAGTGGGGTTTCGTCGTCACTTTCATCTTGTACATTCTGCTTTTCAACCTCATGTATCCTTACTTTCTGTGGATTTTCATCTGCAATGGCTTCCTTAATTTTCTTGGTCCTCTTGCATCTATTTGTTTTTTGTGGGCTTTCAATGTCAGTTTCAACTGTTGGAATATCTTTTTCAACATGAGGTATGTCTGCAGCTATTTCTTTCATTTTTTCATTATCACTTAGTTTTTTCATCCTCTTGCTTCTTTGTTTTTTAATCGGGGTTTTAACCTTGGTTTGATCTGCTGCAATTTTTTTTGGAACCTCATGTATCTCCATAGCTATCACATTCATGTTTGTCTCAATATTGGAAAGTTACAATCAATCTTTACAAGGATACTGAATTATTTCCCCTTACTCAATACCAACTTGCGGTAGTATTCGGATTCTTCTTTTTGTGGAATAGGAAACTATATATATTAGTCTTTCAGTTAAAATAGGTTAACATTATTTATATAGGCTAATATTTCATAGAGTAAGTGATTTACCTTTTCAGATGTAGAGAGAACAATCTTTTACGTCACAACCAAAATAGTATTTTACATCATCAAATAATGTAATCCTTAGAAATTGATCCTCAGTAGTGACATCAATCTTTAACCGATATCTAAAATAAATTGGAAGATTTAATCAGTATGACACTAATTATTTGATAGCGATATAGTAAACTCATTTCAATAGTTAATCATTAATTTTTCATGTATCTGGTGGAGTAAGCAATATTTGTTGTTAGTCTTTTGTGTAGTTTACCTCTCCTCATAATCAATATCGTCAGTCCTACAGTAGGTACAAGTTGCACTACTATTTATAACAGCAACTCGCATGTAGCATTTCTTGCAAGCATGATACCATGGGTCGGTGTTATTGTCAATGCCAGAAACCATAGCATTGAACTTATAATACATGTCCTATACGTAAATTAGGTAAATCACTTAATTACATTTGAAACTTATAATTTGAGTACATGATGGGTGTTGTATAGGAAAGTACCTTCACAAAGGCAAGTGAACCGTTTAAAATATTAGTAATTTTCACTTGGCGGGCTGTTTGCATTAGTCTGCTTGGCATTAGACTTAAGTCAATGTTTTGTGCCTTCATGTTGTCATTCCTAGAATTTTTAAGTAATGAAAAAAAACATTAATGACGTAGCATGTGGGTAGCCTCTGAATAAGTGTGATGAAACATGTATTACTTACCATTCTTGGAGATTGTTCGCTTTTTCAAATTGTGGATTTATTAGCAAACTACTAACATGAGTCGTGGAAAGGACAAAATCCCCTATTTTGGCAGGAGTAATTAATTCAGTGATACTTTTATGTAGTTTAAAACTTGACTCAAATATATCAAGTGAGGAGATTTATACCTTGGTAAATGGATGATTTTACATCACAAAAGGCAAGCACTGGTTTGTCACTTTCAAGGCTCTGTAACATTTGACCTTCGATTTCAGCGAAATATCCCCATAAAGTCATGACTTTTCGATCATACCTATCTACGTAACAAAGAATATTTTTATGATAAATGTTTATTAATGTGAAATATTTATATGTAGGATGCATAGAAAGTATATGTTACCTTTTGTTTGTAACGATTACTTCGCGTCTAATGCTTCGTCCTTCTCCAGTTAGTGCTTTTACTGTGAGTAAAATACACACCACATCTAAACAAAACAATGTGTTACAAAATATAGATTTTCTTTATGTATGGAACAAACAACAAACATTTAGTGAAATTTACCGAACAAACTTCCATTAGTGATTTTTTTAGCTTCATCAAATGAAATAAATTCATTCGAAAATTGTTCAGTCTTAAATTGGCTTTTGTCCTCAACGACCTCTGTGTTGTTCATAAATGCTAGTTCGAGTTCCTTATACACAGATAAGAAGTTTGGTTTAGCTCCATTTAATTTTCCATTTATAATGTAGTAACTTTGATTAAGTTGAAAAGACTTCCATGCATGAACATCTTTGTTGACAAGAGTTGTTCGTATTTTTGTACCCTGTGGTAAGAACCATAATCATTAGAATCGCAAAAGAAGTCAACATATTAAGTAATGAATATAATAAAATATAAAAATAGAGTTACCTCTTCATCAAATAATATCAGTTTCCAACGAATACCCTCACCGTTTGTATTTTTATACTCTTTTGTTAAACTTCGTCGAATGACTAAGACTTTAAACACCCATTCTGTTGCATATTTCTTCAACTTGCTAATTGGTAGGCACTGGTTCTCGAGCTCTTCCAAACTTGTCATTGTATTGTTGTAGTAGCTAGGATGTACTAATACAATATATCTATTTGTGACGTAAATGCTATTTATTTTTATATAATTAGTCTTCTTTTGGTCTAACAATAAAGATGCTCAAGAATATAATATTCACCAAGCATAAACTAATTCTTCTTTTTTAATTTTAAAAGCGAGCAACTTCAACTAACAATAGTATAAATAGCACATTAATTGAAGCAAGTTAATCCAAGGTGGAGAAATGTGAGCAATTTTGGTGTTGCCGAAAGCAAGAAACCTGTTAAATGTATTAGAACGAGAAGAGATAACAAACGTAATTTCAAATAGAAGTAAATCAATAAAAATGTAACAAATTATTATAACGGAAGTATTGCAAACGTATTGACTTCAAAATGGAAAAGTCCTTGGTGGACAATCTGTTGGCATGTTATGGCAATAGCTTTATTTTGTAACAGCTTAACTGGACGCAAATGCTATATTTTCTACTACAACATATATCAACAGCAGTATAGCTAATAGTAGTTTATTTAATTAGACATTTGGAGATTATGTACTTCTTAATGTAAGGTATAGATTTGTTGTGTTAAAATAATATCTTTTTCGAATTCAGTATGTTTATATTTTCTGGACAGATTTATGGGTTAGATAAGAATGTCTGAAGGCTAAATTCCCTATATAGTTTAATTGTTCTGTTAATGAAGGAGTCTTTGTTGCTGATTTTCACTCAAACTCAGGTTGGCAAATAAATTTCCGAGGAAGCTAAATGATTGGTAGGTATAGGGTTTTTTTTCAATTGCTTCAGCAGCTGGAATCAATGTAAAACTTTCCTAATGTAAGGTATAGAATTGTTGTGCTAAAATAATCTGATCATTTTCTTCCTGAATTAGGATTTTTTCTAGACTCGAAGAGAACATGCCATGTATATAATGACTTGCTCTTTCTGACTCTGTTAGGAATTTTGGTGTCCCTTGACTTTATCCCACCTCATTGATCACTACGCTACACCTTTGGATGAGCCTCTAAGAAACAATTGGCAAGTGCAACCAATACTTTAATTGAGTGCTCTTTCTGACTCTGTTAGGAATTTTGGTGTCCCTTGACTTTATCCCACTTCATTGATCACTACGCTACACCTTTGGACGAGCCTCTAAGTAACTCTGCTATGTTTGTTTCATTCCATTGCTATATTACCTCTGTTATTGCAGAATTTCATTTATAAAGCTATACCAATTTCTTTTGCGTCCTCTATCCTAAATTGGACGATTAACTTTGATTGGGCACGATCAAGGCAAAGACATGACCTGAAGTTTTAACTGTTCTAAATGGTTACAGCTAACTCATTGATGAATTTGAATTTTTAGTGTATGAAGTGTTTCAATGTCTATTTTTCAGTAATATGATATTCCAAAAGCATCATATTTTTTTTCTTCAGTAAGGTCCTTATGGACAACAACAGTTAGGAAACTAATCAATTTACTCAGCAGAAAAGAAGTAAGTTTTTCATGTTTGAGTTTAGATGATTACACTTTGCTAAGCGTACCAAAGCAATATTTTGTTTTGTGTGAATTTTGTGCGACCTTGTAAAGCTCCATCTTTGTTAAAAAAAAACAGCTACTGATCACATGTAAGAGAGTTTGCAAAGAAGATCCTTCTTCAACTCTCTCTCTCTCTCCTTCCTCTCCAAGCAAAAGTGTGAGAAAAGAAACAAATGAAACTGTTGAAATTCTAGTGGTGAGCATGAGGTAGGACCTCTGTTATAGTCCTTAATCAGAACTTATCTAAATGCTGAAAATTTTTGAACAACTGTTTGAGTTAGAAAAAGTAAAGGAAAAAAAGACAATTTTATACATGTCCCTTTGTGTCATAGACCGAAGTAATAAGAAGAATTCTCCATTCCATTCTCTTCAGTGGCACGGCTTAAGCTCATTTCTTTTATTAGTTTCTCTCATCTACACTGAGAAACTCTACGAAGGAATGCACATTCTGAATTGCATCTATTTCTGTTTCTCAAGTATATGACGCTTAAAAATTGCTACCTGTAATAGCGTACGCTATCACTAAACTTCAAAGTAATGCAGGCTAGAAGGAAAAGTTCTTATGTTTTTATTGTTTGTGACCACCAGAAGCAGCACTGTTACTGTCGGGTTTTGGAACTGTTGGTAAATGTCTGGGCGTATGACAGTGCCCGGCAGATGGTTTACATTTATCTTTACTCAGGTGCGGGGGAAGAGCAGCACTCAGTTGAGCATCAAAAAGGATATACGTGGGCAAAGTACTTCAACATGACATTGTTGAAGAGTATGGATGAAGACTTGGCAGAAGCTGCTGATGACAATTACCATCCATATGAAACATAGTTGTGGCTAGTAGTGGCAAATGGGCGGATTGAAAATGGGTCAACATAAAATGGGTAATAATTCAACCCGCCCATTTTTGATAAGGGTAAAAATAGATTGGGTAACAAATGGGTTGGGTAAAATACTAGTTTACCCATATTTTATCCATATTTTTATGAGTAAACTATTTAAGAATTCAACATGGAGAAAGTATTTTAGTCTTTTTTTTAGATGAAATATGTTGAAAATGCTTCATTTAGTTTTATTGTATTATAAAAGTAAAACAAACTTAATTTTTTTTTCGGGGTTGGGAAGGGGGGGGGGGCACTGATAAGGGGCTGCCGGGGGGGGGGGGGTGCAGGGTAGGGGTGAAAAAAAAACTTGAAGTTGAAAATATTTTTTAAAAACAAACTTAATATTTGGGGGGGTGGTTGGTCGGGGGTGGGTCGTATAAAGTATAAAGTTGCCAGTAGAATGAAAGGAACGATGTATTTTATTGATTGTAACCAAGTATATATAGATTCTGTACATCTTCTACATCAAAGAGATAAACTAAGAAAAAGAGGTAAGACTTATCTATAACCTTTATACAAGGAGGAAGTTACAACAGAGTCCTAAGGAGAAGAGACTACTAAATCTGATCTAAATCTGATCCGTTATTACGCCCCCGCAAGTTGGTGGTGTTAACAACACCCAACTTGGAAAATTGCTGGACAAAAGAAGCTTTGGGAAGAGTATCCTTGTTCTGAACTTGTTCACGAACAAAGTGAAAATCAATGGCGACATGCTTCATCCTACTATGAAAGACCGGATTGGAACAAATGTAAGTGGTGCTGATGTTGTCACAAAAAACTTGTGGAACTCCCTTAAGTGAAAGCCGAAGTTCATGAAGAAGATTTGTGATCCAGTTGGTTTCTGCAACAACAGCAGCCACATCTCTATACTCGGCTTCTGTAGAGGACCGAGATACAGAGCATTGTTTCTTGGAGGCCCAGGAAATTGGTGTGTTGCCCAGGAGAGTGATATAGCAAGAGGTAGAAGTGCGATCATTTGGATCACCAGCCCAATCTGAATCTGAATAAACAACCAAACGAGAATATGGAGCTTTGGCAATCTGTATGCCATATTGGCAGGTGTGACGAAGATAACGGAGTAATCGCTTGACTGCTTTCCAGTGAGAGTGGCGTGGATTGTGCATAAATTGAGAGAGTTTGCTAACTGTGAAGGCAATATCAGGACGTGTAAAGGATAAGTAGTGCAACTTTCCAATTACCCGCCTATAAAGAGTACCATCAGCTGGAGGATCATTCACTGAAGCTGTCAAAATGGTAGTTGAGGTCATAGGTGTAGGAGCTCCTTTGCTGTCTAGCATGCCAACATCCTCTAAAATATCCATAATATACTTGTGCTGGGACAAAAAAAGACCAGCAGTAGAAGAGATAACCTCAACACCCAAAAAATAATGAAGTTGTCCAAGGTCTTTCAAGGAGAAACGAGTGGAAAGACCATCGATTATATGACGAACCCCACGAATCTG
>JAJOOS010017749.1:0-31152 GCA_029582725.1 Solanum chiquidenum | reverse complement strand
AAAGTACAATAGACAATATGTAGTAAACAAAACAATAGATATTAGCAAAACAGTACTACAACCAAATAAAACAGACTAAAAAAGACGTAATGAAAGTACAAGAGACAATATGTAGTAAACAAAACAATAGATATTAGCAGAACAGTACTACAACCAAATAAAACAAACTAAAAAAGACGTAATGAAAGTACAAGAGACAATATATGTAGTAAACAAAACAACGGATAGTAGTAGAACAGTTGTACAAATAAAACAGACTAAAAAAGACGTAATGAAAGTACAATAGACAATATATAGTACGTAAAGTAACCAACAAATAGTAGTAGAACAGTTGTACAAATAAAACAGACTAAAAAAGACGTAATGTAAGTACAAGAGACAATATATGTAGTAAACAAAACAACAAATATTAGCAGAACAGTACTACAACCAAATAAAACAGACTAAAAAAGACGTAATGAAAGTACAATAGACAATATGTAGTAAACAAAACAATAGATATTAGCAAAACAGTACTACAACCAAATAAAACAGACTAAAAAAGACGTAATGAAAGTACAAGAGACAATATGTAGTAAACAAAACAATAGATATTAGCAGAACAGTACTACAACCAAATAAAACAAACTAAAAAAGACGTAATGAAAGTACAAGAGACAATATATGTAGTAAACAAAACAACGGATAGTAGTAGAACAGTTGTACAAATAAAACAGACTAAAAAAGACGTAATGAAAGTACAAGAGACAATATGTAGTAAACAAAACAACAGATATTAGAAGAACAGTACTACAACCAAATAAAAAAGACGTAATGAAAGTACAATAGACAATATGTAGTAAACAAAACAACTGATAGTAGTAGAACAGTACTAAAACCAAATAAAATAGACTAGAAAAGACGTAATGAAAGTACAAGAGATAATATTTAGTAAACAAAACAACATATGGTTAGTAGCAGAACAGTACTACAAACAAATAAAACAGACTAAAAAAGACAAGAGACAATATGTAGTAAAGAAAACCACAGATAGTAGCAAAATAATACTACAACCAAATAAAACAGAAAAAAGACGTAATGAAAGTACAAGAGACAATATGTAGTAAACAAAACAACATATGGTTAGTAGCAGAACAGTACTACAAACAAATAAAACATACTAAAAAAGACGTAATAATAGTACAAGAGACAATATGTAGTAAACAAAAATAACATATAGTAGCAGAACATTACTACAACTAAATAAAACAGACTAATGAAAGTACAAGAGACAATATATAGTAAAGTAACCAACAGATAGTAGTAGAACGGTACTACAACGAAATAAAACTATAATTACCTTAGGGGCATCACTTTCATTAGGCCTAGTAAGACCAAGAGTATCACGAGCAATACAATGAACTATTCTTTTGCTTCTTCTTGAACACAAGGGTGTAACTGAAAATGAAAAAGCCCATCTGGGACTAGATTGACATTTAGTAAAAACTGAAGGGTTACAATGCAAAGAAGAAGAAGAAGCCAATAATGAAGAAACTCTTAGTGTTGCCATTGTAAAAAAAAAGAAAATTTGCTGTGAGTACTGTAGTCTTTCTCTCTATCTCTTATATAGAAGAAAGAAAAAGATATTTGCATGTCAACACGTTTTATTCATTCTCTACTCTTTAACAACGTCTATCTTCTTCAAATTTTGGGTGTACACAAGTAAATACTTAAATTATTCAAAAGTTGAACAAGTAGATACATGCGTCATACGTAACAGTTCTACATCCTACGATATTATGCCACATAGGACGTGTAGGTCTACTCATTCAACTTTTTAATAGTTTAAATATCTACTTGTGAACATCCAAAATTGAAGAGCATAGATGACGGTTGAAAGTGGGAGTATTAAAAAAAATATATAAAATAAACTGAACCAAACCAAATCATACCGAATCAATTCATAGGATTTTTTATATATAACCGTAGACTTTTATTTAAGCTTATAATCGTCCTGAAACATTAGGGTGGTCTTTTTAATTTATATATAAAAAAACTGAACCGAACCGAATAGTCTGACGTATATATGCAATATAGTTTATATATGCAATATAGTTTATATATTACCGAATATGTTAAATTTAATGTACAAATATATTTTATAATTATTTTTCATATACATGGAAAAAAAATTAGGCCGCTCGCCTTTGAGTCTTCAGTTGATTAGTTTTAGTTTTAACTTTTTAAAAGATACAATCAGTAGACTCATACATTCATAAATCATAACTAATTACCTATATTATATAATAGTATTGATATACTCCCTCCGTTCATTTTATTTGTTATGTTACATTTTTCGAAAGTCAATTTGATTAATTTTCAAAGTTAAATTAGATTACATTAATTCGATATTTTAAACAAAAAATTTAGATATTCAAAAACTATACGAAAAGTACTATAAATTGCAATTTTTTGCATATCAATATGATGAAAAAATACATCGCAAAATGATAGTCAAAGTTTTTATAGTTTGACTCTAAAAAAGGAAACTATGACAATTAAAAGTGGACGGAGGTAGTATCAAATAATTAGTTTACGGCAAAACCTAACACACTACGTACTAGTTCTATTGAAAGTTTAATACTAACAAAGTAATCGAAAATTAATCGAACCCTATCGATATCGAATAAAACCAACATGATTGGAATGGTTTTAAAAAATCTAATTTTAATTAAGCTTTTTTCGCCAGCTAGGTTAGTGGTGAAGCACTATTGAGCAATTCATGTATCACTTGATACAGACGACTTCTGTTTTTCTGTCGGACCACAGTCTTGACCTCCGATCGAGCTACGAACACGAGTAGATAGGAACGCGAAGCCCGTTCCGAATGCCTGTACGATCCAAAAATTCTCGTGGAGAGAATAAGATGCTGCTCCCCTTTCCTCTTTCTTTTCCCGCTTTGCTAATCTTCCCCTCTAACGCGGGCCGGGTGGCGCCCGATTTGTCTAAGCAATTTCTTTGAGATTTTCAATAAGTCAATATCAAGATTTGCTTTCTGTGCTTACTGATGTGATGATAATTCAGAAGCTTTTTTGCAAAGAAGAAGGGACCTGTTCCCCTTTAATGAAGGACCCTCGCCTCGCTTCCTATTCATTTGTGGGTCTGGATCCGATTTTTTTTTTCAATTTCGAGAATCAACCAACGGAAAAATTGGTAGCCCAGGTGACTCACAGTCTCCCTCTCGTCCAAATAAATGAAATAGGATGAATCAAATCAATAAGCTTTTTGATGATAAAATAATCGAAAAATTGGGACGGTATCATTTTTTAAAATAATCTGCCGAACCATTTCGTTTACACCCCTAGTTAAAATCAAGTCTAAGAGTAGATTTATATTATGACTTTATTTTATTTGCATGTAAACCAAATTTGTGGGGCAACTAAATTTAACTCATGCATCATTTTTTTTGTTTCACTCATAGACCAACACGTGATAGCATTCATAAATATTTGTCTTTTATTGCCATCGATGATATGTCTGTTTCTAATCGAATAGGTATTGTTAGAAATAGTATAAAGTTTATAGCAAATTATTTTATTTTTTTGAATCTTTTTAAAATAGAGTCCATGCTTAACAAAATCATTATTTATTATTTCTCTGAAAAAGTTGAATTTGTTATCTAAATTATTATCACTTATTTGGGAAAACAATTTCGATTATTCACGTAACATATATACCCTTTTGTTTGGTTATTGGTCAATCATTTATCATTTATATCATATATTTATATATATATATAAAAAAGAGAACCCTAAGCTCGCCTACGTGGCGCCATCACAAACCCGAATTCCTTTTGAATTTATTTATTTCCTAAACTAGCCTTTCTTGCATGAAAAGTTGTGGCTTTTACGAAAAGTTGCAACTTTTATGAACAGTTGTGACGTTTATGAAGAATTGTGACTTTTATGAAAAATTGTGACTTTTATGAAAGGTTGTGGCCTTTCCGAAGGGTTGTAACTTTTTCAAAGAGTTGTGACCTTTCCGATAAGGCACAATAAGCATTTGTTCACACTATCCTTTGTTGTATATAAATAGAGGGATTTCCTCCCACTATTATTTGAAGGTTTTTACCGCTATAGGATAGTCGAATTCAAATACATTAATTAAGCTTCTTATGAAGTTTGTTTCATTTCTCAAAGTTTTCTTCCTCTTATTTCATGAAACTTAATCTTTACTATTTGTCATAGTTATTCATGCAACGATGACAATTTCTTTTTTCTATTTTGGTGACTTTTTTTTTTAACTATGTTAAAAATTTCAGCAAGTATGATTGAAAATTGATCTTCTCTTTTGTCCCATTCTACAGGTTTCTTCATATATACAAAGAAAATTAACTTTAATTGCAATGCGACATTACGACTGTTGCACCTCTCAGTCAAAAACTCATAACGCTGCTGAATGGTTGAATTCATTACATTTGATTCTTTAATAAACAACTTTTATTTCTGCCACTATTATTTGTAGGTTTTTCTCGCTATTGGGGAGTCGAATTCAAGTACATTAATCAAGCTTCTTATGAAGTGTGTTTCATTCCTCAAAGTTTTCTTCCTTCTATTTCATGAAGCTTAATTGTTACTGTAAATCATAGTGATTCATGTATATTGCAAAAAAAAATTGCTATTTTTGTGACTTTTTTAACTCTGTTAAAAATTCCTGTGAGGATGATTGAAAATTTATCTTTTCTTTTGTCCCTTTCTACAAATTTCTTCATATACTTTTTGGGGAAATTACTTGTGGGTTGTGCTATATTTGATAGCACACAACCACAAATATGTGATAACTAATACGGAATCAATGATGAAGTTTGTTAAAAGAACCAAATAGATCACTCTCTTGCTTGCCACAGTTAGTATATTATTTTGATTGATTTTTCTTAGGTACAAACATTTTGTATGTCACTGCACTATTCCTAGAATAATAGTATAGAGACAATTAGTCCATTACTTTTATCGCAAGTTAACTTATTTGTCATATTTCTTCGTCTCTTCTTTTTGGGCAAAATAAGAGATCAAGTTTTCTTGACACTAACAAATGTCCAAAATACACTATAGCAAAAATATTTTTTGTCGGGCAATAAATATGCACATTAACGAACAGTGCTAGAGCCTTTACCGGCATTAATTAATTGTCATTAGATTCAATGTTGCTATAGACTTTAGGGACATTTATAGAGAGTACCAATTGCCTCTGAAAATTCATATTTAGCGAAAAATTAGCTATTAATTACCGTTAAAAATCATTTTTGCTGTAGTGATAACTCTTTCTTTTGATTAAGTTTTTTGTTTTTTTATAAAGAAGTAATAACTCTTTCTTTTCTTTCAATTTAATTTTTGAACTGTAAATACGGCTCGACAAATTATCTTTTTGAAATATATGTTAAGCAACATACATTTTTTTTCTTGATTGTTAGGAAAGTAAGGTCATCTTTATTATTATTTGTGGATATTTGTGAGGTCAAGTGCTCACAAAATTATATTGTAAGATTTTAATATGTTATGTGTCAAAATTTTGATTTAGAATATCCAGTTGTAAACAGTTACATTCAGATGTCACCTACTACTTGGTTGATAATTGCATTAATTCTTTGTAACTGCATACTATAAACATAACAATAACTATGGTTCAATTCCAAATAAGTTGGGGCCGGTGATATGAAACCTAAGCAATAGTAATGACTATTATGAGATAATGAGGAAAAACATTTATGATACTAACAATTTTAGTGTCATTTTTAACATATACATGATACATCATACTATAATAAAAATGAGAATGATGGAGGTTCATAAGAAAGGAGCCGAAGGTTCTCCATTTGAATTTAGTTAATTATGTTCTTGACAATATAGTGTATGTATCGAAAATATGAATATTACCGAATGATCATATGTAAGCTTAATAAAATAGTTCAATCCTGTGCGAAGTACGGATAATTTACCTAATAATAAATAAAAGATAATAATTGGACCATTTATGTCCCCTTTCAAGAATTTCCACCATTGAAATTTTAAGCACGTTTTATTTATTATATAATAAGACTTCATTATCTTTTTCTATTTTTCTTTTTGGAGACCCAAAAAGATTGGTGGTACATTAAAGCAGGAGTAAGAAAAAATATTTATTACTTTACTTGTTCATTTTGAATTTTATTTTTTTAAATAATAATTAATATAAATATTTTATCATAATATCTTGATTCTTGACGAATAGTCTAAGATTTTGAGAAATAATTTGAATAATACGTAATTAATCTTAATGGTAAAACTATGAAAAAGGATGCTCCTTCTGTTTCTTTTTAATTGTCATGTTGCACTTTTAGAGAGTCAATTTGACTAATTTTCAAAGCTAAATTAGATTATATTCATTTGATATTTTAAAATAAATTTTAGATATTCAAAAGCTACACATAAAGTACTATATATTGCAACTTCTTTCATATCAATATGATGAAAAAATACATCTGTCAAAATTCATATCGTTTGGCTCTCAAAAAGGAAACTATGACAAATAAAAAAGAATGAATATATTTTCTTGAATGCTAAAAATGATAAATACTACCTTCGTTCACTTTTATCTATCCACCGTTTGTATGCCCCTTAAAAATAATGATAAATCTGAGTATAAGATTATATTAATTGTTCTATAATGAAGAGGGTGGATGAGTCCATTCATTATTTATTGAGTTTCTAATCCTACACCTACTTACCTTTGTGGTATATTTTTGTGGAGTCTTGTTCAATTCATAAATACGTGGAATTCATTTTCAATTGAGATCACCTTAATTGGTGGAACACATAATTTTATTAATCGAAATGATTATTTTCTAACTGTTAATTTTTACTTGACATCGTATCTCTAACTAATTATCTTTTATATAACATAATTCTATAAATAATTTCCACATGATTGATCGATTTGCATAACTTAACTGTGAAAAATACTCCTGCCTTGTTTATATGCCTTGCTTTTCATAAATATTTAATGAAAAATAGGTATATCTAAAAAGTTAACTATTTTCTTCATTTCATATTAATTGCCTTATATTGATCTGATATACACTTTAAAAAGAATTTAATTAAAAGTATATTTAATAAATTAATCTTACTAATTATACTTAACTTTAAATTTAATTACTATAACTTTATACTTGTGAATTTTTGTTGTGTGTATGATATATATAAAGAGAGATAGTTAAAGGGTGGTGATGTGTTGTTGAGTCATAAATTTGAGTAGAAGAAGAGTTTTTATTAGTATTATTTTTGGATGATGATAAGATGTATGAATTGACATGTATTTTGTATTTATCTATATTGTTCTTATCCTTATACACTCGAAAGTTAGGGACCATAGAGGTTTTTTTTTAGGTCATCAATTTAATAAAAGAAAATTGAAAAATTAATAAAACAAAATTAACAGTTTCTACTTCAATTATAAAATTTTCACACAAAATAATATAATAATTCAAGTATAAGAAATAACATAAATTGAAAAGCAAAAATTAAAGGAACAATACTGTGATTCATAGGTGAACTCAGGATTTGAAGACAACAAAAACAGATGCACGTTAGTTGAAGTTAATTCCTGCAACACTGCCTTGTTTGGAAAATTTTATTGAACACCTATAAAATGATGTCCTAACTCATAAAGCAGATTTACGTTAGTCGAATTTATGTCATGCAACACCACTCGTTTGAAAATATATATATATTAAAGTGAAAATTTTATAATTGACATCTATAGGACTAATAATTATAAGTTATGATATTATTCTTTATCTTTCAAGTTATAACAATAAACAGGTTATAACATTTTATTAAATTAAAAAAAGATTTAAAAAGCAGTAAAAAGCCAATTAGTTTGAAAAATAAATAAATTAAAAATGAAATTTTAAGTAACAAATAATTTGAAAATATTAATGATAATTAATAGGAGACATAAAAATAGGAGAGTCATATCAAAAAGAATATTTGTTTTCCTTGTTTAACTCAAGACTATAGTTATATGACATTTTCTCACTTGTTGGTATTTTGTTCAAACAAATTTCTTTTCAAAAATAATTCAACAGTTTCTCTCTCTTCACAATATTCTCTTGTGTTTTTATTCAATAATCGTCGTTTTCTTGTAATGGACCGTTTCTTATTTAAAAATGAAAATGGTATCCATTTGGTATGGAATTGAAGTCCCACTGATTTAAAAAAAATGTAATTGATATTTGAATTGGTCAATCTAAAACTAGTTAATGTTATATCCAATTGATATATACTTGGAATCGAACTGATATCCTACTGAAAAAAGAAAAAAAAATATGTAATTGAAATTTCAATCGAATTAGTCAATCTAAAACTAGTTAATGTAATTTTCAATTGGTATTCATTTGGTATCCAACTGGTATCCCACTTTAAAAATAGAAAAAACAAGATGTAATTGAGTTATATATTTGTTTGTGCTACATTTTTTTATAACAATATACAATATGCACTATTTAACATTGTCAGATTTATTCTTTCCAGATTTATTCAAGTTGGGTATCAAGTGTATACAAATTGAATATCAAGTAAGCCAACCTAAAACTATTTAATGTAATTTTCAATTGGTGTCAATTTGGTTTCCAACTGATATCCATTGGCGAAAAAATAGAAACATCAATATATAATTGAGATTTCGACCAAATTAGCCAACCTAAAACTAGTTATTGGTGTACCCAATTGGAATGCATTTGGTATAGAACTGGTATTCCACTGGAAAATTAGAAGAAACAAGATGTAATTGATATTTCGACAAAATTAGCCAACCTATAACTAGTTAATATTGTATCCAAATGATATCCATTTGGAAAACTTAAGTGTAACAATGTATACAATTGTTGTATACTATGTTTATGAGGTGTTTTTCAAAACTAAAAATCCAATATACATTTGGCTAATGCTGATATCCAATTTGTATACACTTGGTATCCAACTTAAAAATTTACGATAGAGATTAAAATAAAAATGTATGAAGTTGGTATTCAACCGGTATAAAACTGGAAAGAATAAATCTAACAATGTCAAATAGTGCATATTATATTGTTGTCAAAAACTGTAGCAAAAACAAATATACGTCATCCAAAAATTAAAAAACATGTAATAATTAAAAAGTCTAAGCTGCAATCAACTATTTCAAATTTGATTTTCGTGGTGGTCTTGGTGTAGGATAATTGGTAGTATTCGGAGCATGTTCTTTTGCAATGCGGGGTCCACCAAATTTGCTAGCAACAGTTCCAGTTACTTACTCTCACTAATTGTGCTATCATCGTTCTTGCTTCTTCCATACTGCCATAGGATTGTGGCGTACCTTTGACGATGGTACTTTGCATCGATATCAATGAGACTCATATCAAAAACTCCATTGCAAATATATTTAGCAAATAGACATGTGTACATACCACACTCACTGAAATTAATAACATTGAAGAAAAACTAATTTTGAGGAGGAAAGTGAATTAATTATTATGAACAAATCACTAAAAGATAGGAATACATATTTTGAACTTGGATCTTGCTGAGGCACATTCTTCATAAACTCAACTTTGAGTGGGTTAGATTGAGAAAGGATTTACAATTCTATGAAGATGTGAGAGAGAAAGTTTTACCTTTTGAACGTGAGGGTGGTGGGGTGCTGCTTTGGCGTGTGAGAAAGAGAGAAACGTGGTAGTAGGGGTGGGGGGTGACGTGTGACGTGTGACAGTAAGAAAATACCTAAAATCAATGTAATATTACGTGTGAAAGGTAACAAAATCCCTAAAAAAGGATAATAGATAATTATCAATGATTCTCTCTTATTAATTTTATTTATATCATCCATTAATTAAAATATTATTATAAAAGACTAATTATTTAATAAAATGGAATTAATTGATTTATAAATAAAAAATGATTTGTTATAACTTACAATTAAAATGTTACAAGTAGTAATATTTTAAAAGTAGATTTAAAACTTGTAATATTGCCTCTTAAATATATATGTAGGGTAATTTTTCCTATATTAAATACCTATAGAATGATGTCTTAACATATAAATATGAAATAAATGATATAGTTGGATGAAGTTCGTTTTGCGGACGGGTGGTTTGGGGACCACTTTGCATATGTTAGGTTGCGTATTTGAACCACGTCACATATATATGCTTTCTACATTTTTTAAAATTGTCAACTAAAAACGAAAATGATGCAATAGCTAGGGTTCAAACTCAAGTCCCCCAGCAACTCTCCTTGTTATGTTGCACGTTAACCAAGTGACCTAACCCAATAGGTACATCTGAAAATTCTTTTAAGAATAAGTGATCGTTATTTAAGGTATATACACATATATAGAGTTTTTTTGCAAAAAAAACAAAAAAACTAATGAATGCACGTGCACCCCCAACCCATCATATGGGTTTGCCTTGGCTATGGCTACTAGTATGGACAAATAGCAGGACAACATACTATAGCTGAATGACCTTCTATCCTAATTCGTATCATATGCAAACTCATGTCTATTGTTCGTGTAATTTATCAAAATAACAATAATTTTTTTGAAGAATCCAAACAACAGATCTTTATAATGTCAATATTTTTGAAGAGAATGACATGTTCATTGCTTGAAAGTTCTAATATGAAATAAGAGTCTGGCATATGTCAAATGTGAATACCTTCTGAAGCCACAAGTAAAACACCCGGTAAAGAGATCCAATCTTAGAGTGAAATAATTACCATCACTTCGATCTTGTTCAACAATATCCTCACGCAGACGCAGTAAAACAAGAAACGTCTCTCTCACCTTCAAGTTTACCTACTACGGTACCAAAGTGAATATGATCTCTGCCAGACATGCATAAATAAGATAGGAATAATAAATCTCATAGGTAAAGTAGCAATTTTAGGCATTTTCTTTTCCACCATTTTCACCCCAAATTTATTCATAAAACTTGATGCATTTCTTTTCTCAAACATCCATAGTCCCTTGAGATTACAACTCCCTCATATGTTTTTTGTTATAAAATGGTAACATATGTTTAGCCATCAAATGACTGGCTCTAATTTGTAGAGTTCTTCAGCACCCATTCCACCAAAGTTGAAACACCAAAACCCGTGGCGTTTTTCTTTTTATCGCTCCAGACAGGACCAGCTAAGTCAATATGCATCCATTGGACCTTCTCGTCAACAAACTGCAAAACGAAAACCAAATGTCAAGTTTCTCGTCTCAAAGATTTATCCTTTTATAAAAAACCCGAGGGACAGCAAATTGAAATGAAGTAGGAACGGCATGAGAGGTCCAGAGGGAAAGCTCTTACACAGAAGGATTGTCACAAAGTTCCTAGTAACGAATAATCGGTAGCTGTAAACAAAGGCCCTTAGCCTTTCTATAATGTTTTAAGTTCCCGTCTTTGTCACTTTACTTTTGTTTATGATGTAAGAAGAAACTTTTGGCTCTACTAAACATAAGCTTGCATTGCTGCTAGAACAGAAAGTCCAGATCATTTTTATTCCTCCAAAAGTAGTAACTCCCTCAGTTTCGAGTTGTTTGTGTTACTTTCCTTTATAGTATGTTTCAAAAAGAAAGTCTCTTTTAAATTCTTTTGGCAATTCTTTAATTCTAACTTTTCACCTAACGTATTTAAGGCCACAAGATTCAAAAGTTATTTTACTTTCTTAAACTTCGTACCAAGTCAAAACCAAACAAACAAATTGAATTGGAGGGAGTATAATTTTTGGAGGATTTGATGTAGCAGCATCTTTGGAGAGACTGAGCAACATAGGTCTGCCCGCAAGAAGGCATCAAGCCAGAATTTTCTTGGAATGACATAGTAAATTCCGTAAGTATATGACTAAAATAAATTACATGTCACAATTAGAGTGATCAGATGACTACCTGCTTCAGGAAGAGAGCAGCAGTTATCGCACCACCTTGACGACCTCCTGTGTTCACCATATCAGCCACTCCTGATTTCATAGAGTCCCAGTAACTATCCTCCATCGGCAACCTCCATAGTTTTTCACCACTTACCTCAGAAGCTGCAACCACCTCCTTAGCTAGGTCATCGCTAGGTGTAAAAATACCTGTACAATATATCCAAATAAAGTTCCAGTACATTAGAAATTCAGAGCTTATATATCAGTCAAAGATTCACCAGAGCATCTTTCTTTATCCAACACGTGCATTTGGTGTCACCCTTATTTTAGTGCAATCAAAATAATACATGTATAAACTAGAACATTAAATGGTAAACTGATCATCACAACAACATACCCAGTGCAATCCAACAAGTGGGGTCTGGGGAGGCTAGGATGTATGCAGACCTTACCCCTACCTTTGTGGGGCAGAGAGGTTGTTTCCGCTAGACCCTTAGCTAAATGTTGATCATTATTCAACAATCACGTATACCAAAAAAGAAAAGAAAAAGAAGAGGCACGTGCAAATATACCAGCAATTGAAGGTCCAAGAGCAACCACACAAGCACCAGTTAATGTTGCCAGATCAACTATCTGCATAACACAATCAAACATCTCATTTAACACAAGCCAAGGGACTGAGCAAACCTCCGACTACTATGCAACCTTTCTCAGCAAGAGCAAAGCTTTGGAGATCAAAGCAGAGGATCTCATTACATTTTTTATTACATATTAGGTTGGAGATCTGAAAACTTCTTTTTGATAGATAGCTACAAATAGAATTTTAGTCAAAAAATAATCTTGTTTCCAATTCGTGTCATATTGCTCTAACTTTCATAGTATCTGTGGTTTCATGGCCATTCCTATTTTAAGCATTTAACTGACCAATCATATTGATTAATACAGGAACATTGACCAATGAAAGTTCATAGGTTTCAGATCATGTATTCAAGGGAAACCTTTTACTTTTGGGTTGTAAAGTGGGAGGGGAAAGCAAAGAAACATATTAGATGGTAAACAGTGTAAAGTGATCTCTGAAAGCAACAAATGCATTATAACTGTTACAGAATATGGTAAGAAATCACAGAGTGATTGTAGAATATTACAGAATAAGAGTGATTGTAGAATATTTTCTTTTATTTGTTTTGGTAGATTTCCTTTTATAGGATTCCTGTAATTGTATAAATACCTTGTATATTCATGAATAGAACAACAACTTCTTTTATTAGATTACATGGTATCAGAGCCTAGGGCTCAAATTTCTTTAGAAGTTCGACTCTTTTCCTGGCAGCCTAAGAAAGGGTTGGGTCACTCATTAGGAGTGTCAAGTTTATCTCACCAGCACCATAAGAAGAGATATAGGGAGATTTTTGGGCCGGAAAGGACATCTCTGGTCTAGGTGGCAGCGAGTGAACCTCACGCAACACCTGCACCTCATTTATGTCTTCCACTCACTGGCGTTTGGTCCAGCATATCTGTTTTTGGCTTACTGCTCCGGCATCTCCTCGTCAATCACGACACATTCCAGTATTCTTCTAGTGTTGAATCTCTATTTGAAGGTCTGCACTTCGTTTTCTCTCCTGGTATTCGTCTTTTGTTGCTACAGAGACTCAGAAATTTGGTGCCTACTCATGTGTTTGTGTCTCCATTCGAAGCACATTGTCGGTTGGGACATCCTTCATTACCTATGTTAAAGAAGCTTTGTCCCCAATTTCAAAATGTTTCTTCCTTAGACTGTGAGTCATGCCAATTTGCAAAACATCATCGCATCTCGGTAGGTCCAAGGGTTAATAAGCGGGTTGGGTTAGCTTTTAAATTAGTTCATTCTGATGTTTGGGGACCATGTCATGTTGCTTCCAAAACTGGGCATAAGTATTTTGTTACTTTTGTGGATGATTTATCTCGAATGACTTGGATTTATTTTATGAAGAGTCGTTCTAAAGTGTTTACTCACTTTTGTGCCTTCCACGCTAAAGTCAAAACTCAATTCAGTGCTTCGGTACGTATGCTAAGGAGTGATAATGCTAAAGAATACATGTCAGAATTGTTTCAGTCATTCATTAGACAACACGGTATTCTCCATCAGTCTTCATGTGTTGATACACCCTCTCAAAATAGAGTTGCTAAGAGGAAGAATAGGCATTTAATTGAGACAGCTCGAGCACTTTTGTTCCAAATGAAGGTTCCTAAACAATTCTGGGCAGATGCAATCTCTACAGCTTGTTTTTTTATTAACCGGATGCCATCTAGTGTGCTTGTTGGTAACACGCCTTATAGCGTTCTTTTCCCGAACAAGTCTCTCTTTCCGGAGGAACCTAAGGTTTTTGGAAGTACATGCTATGTTCGAGATGTTCGACCATCAGTTACCAAGTTGGATCCCAAAGCATTGAAATGTGTTTTCCTTGGCTATTCTCGACTTCAGAAGGGATATCAGTGTTATTCTACTGAACTTGGAAAACATTTGGTGTCAATCGATGTGGTATTTTCAGAGAGTACTCCATTTTTCTATGCACCTCCCATTTCTACTAGACAGGAGGAGGAAGATAAGTGGTTAGTTTATCAAGTTACCCACGCTTTGAAAGAGAACAATTAAATGATGTTCCTCCATCTCCCAGTTCTTCTATTGAGCACCAATCGACTATTGTGCCTTCAGAACCTGCTCCGTCTATGCTAGCAAAACCTCCAATTGTTCAAGTTTACTCGAGGAGGAGAGAGACCAATGACACATGTCATGTGCCAGTTCCTTCATCATCATATCATCCGCCATCTGATCCTTCAGAAAACCTTAACCTCCCTAATGCTCTTCGCAAAGGTACACGTACTTGCAAATCCACATATCCCATTGCTAATTTTGTTTTCTATGACCACTTATCCTCTGCGTCTAGATCTTTGATTGTCTCTCTAGACTCTATCTCTATACCCAAAACAGTCAAGGAGGCTTTGCATCATCCAGGATGGTTTGAGGCAATGCTCGAGGAAATACATGCCTTAGAGGAAAATCACACGTGGGATTTGGTGGATTTATCGAAGGGAAAGAAATCAGTGGGATGTAAGTGGGTCTTCACAGTTAAAGTCAATCCAGATGGTTCTGTGGCCAGACTTAAGGCTAGACTTGTGGCTAAAGGCTATGCTCAGACTTATGGGGTGGATTATTTAGATACCTTCTCTCCGGTGGCCAAACTCACTTCTGTCCGGCTATTCATTTCTCTAGAGAATCGGCCTTTACATCAGTTGGATATCAAGAATGCATTTCTTCATGGTGATCTTCAAGAGGAAGTTTATATGGAGCAACCACCCGGTTTTGTTGCTCAGGGGAGTATAGAAAAGTTTGTCACTTGAAGAAGTCCTTGTATGGCTTGAAGCAGAGTCCCCGAGCTTGGTTTGGCAAATTCAGGAGTTTGGACTAAAAATGAGCAAATGCGATCATTATGTATTCCACCAACACTCCGTAGCTGGCACTATCCTACTTGTTGTATATGTTGATGGCATTGTCATCACATGAAGTGATTATGCAGGGATCTCTTCTCTCAAGTCTTTCCTACATACTAGATTTCATACAAAGGACTTGGGTTAGTTGAAGTACTTCTTAGGAGTAGAAGTAAATAGAAGCAAGAAGGGAATTTTCCTATCTCAGAGAAAGTATATTCTTGACCTGCTTGCGACATGGGAAAGTTGGATGCCAAACCTTCTTGCAGTACTCCAATGTTACCCAATGTGCATCTTATGATAGATGATGGTGATCCTTTTGATGATCCTGAGAGATACAAGAGGTTAGTTGGGAAGTTAAACTACCTCACTGTGACTCGTCCGGATATTGCCTTTGCAGTAAGTATTGTTAGCCAATTTATGTCAATGCCTACAGTCAAACATTGGGAAGCTTTAGAACAAATTCTTTGTTACTTGAAAGGAGCTCCTGGACGTGGCATATTGTATGGCAATCATGGTCATACTCGTGTCGAGTGTTTTGTTGATGCTAATTGGGCGGGATCCAAAATTGATAGAAGATCTACAACAGGCTATTGTGTTTTTGTTGGAGGGAACCTAGTATTGTGGAGGAGTACGAAACAAAGTGTTGTATCTCGATCTAGTACTGAATCTGAATATAGAGCTGTCACAATCTACGTGTGAGATTATGTGGATACATCATTTGTTATCTGAAATTAGAGTGAAGCACTATACACCAGTAAAACTCTAGTGTGGCAATCAGGCTGCTCTTCATATAGCCTCAAATCCGGTGTATCATGAAAGGACAAAACACATTGAGGTTGACTGTCATTTTATTCGTGAGAAGATTCAGGAAAATTTTATTTCCACAAGCTACGTGAAAACGGGAGAGCAATTAGCTGATTTGTTCACCAAGGCATTGAATGGAACTCGAGTTAGTTATCTTTGTGACAAGCTGGGCATGATCAATATCTATGCTCCAGCTTGAGGGGGAGTGTTACAGAATATGGTAAGAAATCACAGAGTGATTGTAGAATATTACAGAATAATAAGAGTGATTGTAGAATATTTTCTTTTATTTGTTTTGATTGATTTCCTTTTATAGGATTCCTGTAATTGTATAAATACCTTGTATATTCATGAATAGAACAACTTCTTTCATTAGATTACAATAACAATGTTCAATTAATACCTTTTCTACACCTTGGTTACAGGCATATACCAACGCATCAGCAAGTGTGAGTCTACCCTCGGCATCAGTGTTGTTAACCTACCATAAATATAAAGGCACCAACAGAAACCACGAAACAGTCAAATAAAGCAAAACAAAAAATAAGCACCAGACTTGCATCATATTGGTCCTAAACTAATAGGTCAACAATCAAATAAAAGAAAACCTATAAAAAATAAACTATAAAAGAAAATCCTATCATGTATAAACTATCTAACCAAGTGCAATGCATCTACTGTGAAAATGTCAAGATGGAAGTTTGAACCATCCACTTTTTAAAGGTTGTATTTCAATGTTTTTGTGGTCCAGGGAATAAGATGCATTCCTGAAGCTAGTGCACTTCCACATATGCCATGTGTTTGGCCACTGAGAAGCATGATTGATACATGATAACTTTATGGAGTAATATTTATCTATAAGCTTATAATTGACAGATAGGGGACACTTTTCACTCACTCTAAAAGTTAAAATACCTCAATTATGCAGAAAATGGACAATCTTTCGACAAAAAGAAAATAAGGAAACAACTTGAGTTATACAAAAACTAGAGAACTTATAAAACAGGTGTTTCGGTATTATCTAAAGTTCCAAACACCCCAACCAATCACGAATACCACAAAAGAAAAATAGATCCAATAGGAAGATTGATGAACAATCTTCAAATAGAGCTTGTTGGGTAAGGGGGGTGAAGGAGAGACCCAATTAAATCAACCCCTAAGAGCCCCAAAAATGAGCTTACCTCAATTGTTTTCCCATTTGAAGCAGTGATAATGTCTCCAGGCCTCATCCCTGTCCCACTGATCATATTCTCACAAGCTGCAACAATGAAATGCACCTGCAACATGGTAATTAGTTTGGAGAAAAGTGAATAATTAAATACACGCACTTAGAGTAAATACATGTTTTTTCTTGAATGATGATAAAGGACTCACCTCTACTCCAGCGGGTTTTATTTGACCAAGAGCTTTTGCTGCACCCAAAACAGCTGCAGCCCCTCCCATGTCAAACTTCATTAGCTCAATCGAACAACCAGGTCCAGTCTTGATGTTGTAGCCACCACTGGGAACATGAAAAGAATTGTTCAGAAATCACAACATGAGTTAAAAAAAAAAAAAAGTAGCAATAATAAAAGAAACAATATCACTGCAGCCAGGTCAGAAATCAATTTTCTATTTTTCCAACTTATAGAAGATAGAATTACCTGTCAAAAGTTAATCCCTTTCCAACCAAGGCTATCTTCTTTTTGATTTCTCCACTACTAGGCTTATAAGACAAATGGATGAAATGAGCAGGATTTGCAGAAGCTGCAGCAACAGCTAAATACGATCCCATTTTCAATTCTTTGCACTGCTCAACATCCAAGATGTTTGCAGAAAAGACATCGCTATAAGTGGACGCTATCTTTTTGGCCTCTTCAGCAAGTACCGCTGCAGCGAAAAGTCGGCATGTTAATAGCGTAGTGATAGGCATGCTAATAAAAGGGACAACAAGGAAATGCATTGAAAAACACTAACCAGGCGTAAGTACATTGGCGGGTGCATTGACGAGCTCTCTTCCGAGTATAACACCTGCACAGACATCTGCCGCATACTTGATTTTCTTCTCTATCTCAGGTCCAGTCCCCAGTCCAAGAATATCCAAAGATTTCAATGTTGGTTTCTTTGACTCAGACTTAAACCTATTATCTTCAAATGTCCCCAGCACAGCTCCTACAACATTCACGAAAATCAACCAAGTTTAGTTTCTCAATATGGTTCAATGAATTAAGCGAAGACCATGAAAATGGATACCAGTTGTTATGGCAGAGGCAGAGCTAAGCTTCGATTCTGCAGAGAGTCCATCCGTAGAAGCAAGAGCAATGGCGATATTACTAGCCTGAGCAGACTTGGCAGCTGCAGCAGCAGCCTCCCCTAAACAGCGATAAGCAGCAGTTGATGATGTTGGTGAGCCAAGCCCAACTAGAGCAATCCTTTTTGAGCCAAGACCAGGAAGCCTCAGAATTGTGGATTGTCCAGCCTTCCCACTAAAATCCTCCTCAGATGAAGCTTCAGACAATAAGCCACTCAATTTGGAATCTAGCTTTTGCAATAGTGGATTCTGGAACTTAGAATTCCCGTCTCTAGCCAAGTCCTTCTCCGTGGCACCTACTGCAAGTATGTCTCCTTTCCATTCCACCAAATCAATCTCTTTAGCAGCAAATGAAATCTTTCATGTTCCAAGAACAGAAAAAATATTTAGTCCGGAAATTATAGAACTTCCATGCGTATAAACACAAGAATCACAGGAATCAACGATTGGCTGCATGCTAAGGATGGAGCATTAACAAAATTATCTACATAGACTCTTAAAGATTGGATATGTTAGGATTATAGCCACCCCAAAAAAAGAGTCCCAATCACAGAACTACTACTCAATCCCAAACTACTTGTTGTAACTTGTAAGCAATCTGAACCTTTATATCCATTCCACTCTATAAACACACATTCTACTCCAAAAGGTCAATTCAAATAGAACATAATGGCATATTTATGACACGATTGGGAGATCAAAAGTTTTTTGTATTCATGAGATAAAGAAATAACACCAATTTTGCATAAAACAATCATTAGCTACTCTAATATCCAACAACATAACAAAGATAAACATGAGTGTATAGGGTATCACACGCAGAAGTCAGAATACGGACTCACCAAAACAAAAGAAGAAAGATGAGAAAGATAAGTTTTTCAAAAGGTTAAGCTCACAAAGATAAACATGAGAGTAAAGGTATCACACTCATCTTTTATAGCCATAATACATAAAGAGACACTTAAATTTGGCCTCAATTGACAAGTAAGCACTCCAACTTTAAGAGTGCATATCTAGACACCTCAACTTGGTCTCAACTTGTCCTTAATGTGTTTCGTGGACACCCGAGGCTGACATGACACAAAAATTTTAGAGGTCTCTAGATGATCATTCGGTAAGTTGGAGCGTTCAACGGACATAGTGGAGACGAGTTGAGGTGTCTATATGTGAACTCTCAAAGTTGAAGTGCTCACTTACCAACTGAGACCAAGATTGAGTGTTTTTATGTGTTATGCCTTTTTAATAACCGTAAAGGGTATCACACTCATGAAAAATCCAAGCAAAAGAGAATAAAAAATTAGTTCTTTTATGCACTGAATTTACAATCATAACCATGACAGACAAGGGTTTAACATATCAGAATGCGGACTCAAAACAATAAAATAAGAAAAATCAGTTCTTAATTCACAAAGATGAATTCAAAGTTAATGGTATCACAAATCAGACACAAAGAACCCTCCAAAACAAGAGAAGAATAAGAAGAAATATCCTTTCGTTACACTGAATTCACAAACATAAAGAAGAAAGTATACAGTATCACAAGTCAGAATACAAACCACAAAAAAACAAGAGAAAAGAACAAGAAAAACCAGTTCTTTATGCACTGAATTCACACCAAAAAAATCCATTATTTGCACTGAATTCACAAAGATAAAGATGAAATTATACAGTATCACAAATCAGAATCCAAACCCACAAAAAACAAGAGAAAAAGAACAAGAAAAATCAGTTCTATGCATTGAATTCACAATAACAACAACAAAAAATTCATTCTTTGCACTGAATTATCAACGACAAAGATGAAAGTATACATCATAACAAATCAAAATCCAAGCCCACAAGAACAAGATAAGAAGAATATAAAAAAGAGCAAAGAGTCAAAAACACACCCAACATATCACGAATTTTTCTAGTTTGATACCTAAACTATATATGTGTGAGTTTCCTACTTGAAACCTCAACTATCAGTTGTTCACTTTTTCCTTTTTCAATGATAGCTGAGGTATGTTTCAATGATAGCTGAGGTATGTTTCAATAAACATTTGGTGATAATTCGGTAAGAACCCAAAAAATGTCACAATTTAGGTATGTTTCAATCTTTCACTCTATAAAAAATCATTCTTTGCACTGAATCACAAACATGAAAGAATACATCATCACAAATCAGAATCCAAACAACAGAAACAAGCAAAAAAAACAGTTCTATGCACTGAAATTCACCAAAAACAAAAAAAAATCCCTTCTTTACACTGAATCACAAACACAAATCAGAATCCATACCACAAAAACAAACAAGAAAAAACAGTTCTATGCACTGAAATTCACCAAAAAATCAACAAAAATCCATTCTTTCCACTGAATCCCCAAAGATAAAGATGAAATTACACAGTATCACAGATCAAGAATCCAAACCCCACAAATAAAAATCAGAAATCAATCCAATCCAATCCAAAAGAACAAAAAAAAAACAATAAAAATCAAATCTTTTTGCAAAAATAAAACAAGAAATCACCTTAGGAGCATCACTTTGATTAGTATGAGTAAGACCAAGAGTATCACGAGCAATAGAATGAGCCATTCTTTTAGCTCTTCTTGAACACAAGGGTGTAACTGAAATTGAAAAAGACCAGATGGGACTAGATTGAAATTTAGTAAAAAATGAAGGGTATGAATGAAAAGATGAAGAAGATGAACAAGCCAATGCTGAAGAAACTCTCAGTGCGGCCATTGTTAATGGAATTTTGTGTGTATTTATATGCAGCTAGAGAGACCTAAGGGGTCAGTGTGGCTTGTTGTTGAGTGAGAAATTGAGAAGATAATGATGTATGCATTGACGTGTCTTTTTTGGGGTTTTGAAATTGGTATAATTTGAATTTCGAAAGTTAAAAATTTTAATTTTGTAAAAATAAAATTAATATAATTGAAAACTAATAAAAAGTATTAATTGATAATTCATAATAATTAAAAGATCTATGAAAAGATTTTGATCAAAGAGAATTTGTTTGAATTTCAAAATTTAAAAGGTGACGCATAAATTGAGATGGAGGGAATTATTAACAGTACTGTTCTTATTGTTGTTTTTCGATAGATTGTCTAACTCCGATAAGAAAATAATCCAAAAGAATGAAGGATAAAAAACACACCTAAAATATCTCATTTTTTAAAGTTTGCTGCTCAAATTATTAGATTGCCAACTACGTATTTATCAAAACATACCTCAATTATCAATTATTTTCTTTTTCTATCTAAAATATCACCGTCGTTCAGGTAGAAAAAGTGAACAACTGATAGTCGAGGTGTGTTTCGATAAACATTTGGTGATAGTTCATGTAAAAAATTCGCACACTTGATAGTTCATGTATGAACTCGAAAACTTGAAAAAAAATTAGGTGTATTTTTGACATTTCAGTCAAAAATAAATATAGAGAATAAACAAAGCATTATGAACAGTAATAACAATAAAATAATACAATAATCGAAATATAAAAAATATATAATAATAGAAATAGAAGAATAAAAATAAAATAAAATATTATGGCTATTAATATAAACGAACGAAACAAAACATTATTTTCTATTAACTTTCTATCATAATTTATGTCATTCACGGCCTCGTGTGTTTTTCTCCTATAGTTTTTCACAATATTAAGGGTAGAAATTAAAACACTAGATTATGAGTAAAGAATCATCATATTATAACACTATGCTTGGTCAAAAATGTAAATTATTTTCTCAAATGAGTAAAGGGAATAAAATAATTAATTTCTTAAGTAGGGGGGAAATAGCTAGAGAAATTCAATGTTTATAAACCAAAAAATTACAATTTAAATGTCATTATTTATTTTATGTGACAACTTGAAAGAGTCAGTCTTATTTCATCCGATTTTAAAAATATTAACATTATTTTTTAAACGACTTTCAAATGTTACATCAGTATCTTTTCTTCAAAAGTTTCTAGCCTAAAATTTTGTTGATCTTCACTTCGATTCTTTTTTTGTTACATACGTTATATACATCATTTTCTTAAGGACTCAATGTTTTTGCTGAGATTAATCCTATTTCTATACTAAAGAATACGTTAGATATTAATATCATATTTGTTACAGCTCAAATCTATGATATATATTATTTGTGTTTGCCTAATAAATCCCGCAAACAATCTTGAACTCGATTAGGAAATAGTTCAAAAATACAAACACGTGTCATGAGTTTGGACTATTATAATTTTGAATTTCTCATGTTGGTGCTAGTTGTGAGTCACTTATGATTTGTAATTTAATCATAATCGTTTAGTTCTATTTATTTTATTTTGTTTTAATTATCGAATTGGTCTAATTTATGCCTGACTTTGTAACCTCCAAAATTATAGAGTTGACTTCTAGGAATAAAATGGTGCAATTTTGAGCTATAAGTATATATGAAAAATATTTTTTTTAGGATCGCTTCCTCTTGAATGAGCTTTATACGGTGTAAATTTAAATTAGTCAAGGCTCCATTATAAATATCAAACATCGGAAGATTTTTTTCTTGAAGAAACTCGAAATGTTTGAAGAAGAATATTTCGTTGACTTTGTAATGGAGAAAAATATAAGTATATATTAAGAATTATTGGGTGTATACATGCATTATATGTGATATTATCTAATGTATATATGCCACTATGATATATTATAATGTAATTAAATCAAATACAATCTATATGCCTTTTGTTATATAAAAATCATGCTTACAGGTGTGGACTAAACAAGATAAAATGTTTGTTTAGTTATTATATAGTAATATATTTCACAAGATAGGTTAAGAAATAAGACGTATGGTTTGTAAGTTAATTCTTTATTCAACTTATAATTGATTATTTCGTATCATTTCCTCATATCTAACATCAATATTAGTATTTGTTTTGAAAAGGAATGATAAGAAGCGCTTTATTAAAGACAATAAATGAATGAATATACCTAGCAAAATTTAAATTAATTGAACAAGTACTTTAAATACAGAATGGTTAAATAAAAACATTATAATGTATCATATAAAGTATAGAGTTGACCCAACTTGATTAATTAAAATGTCAATATTGCTATTATTGAGTATATATTAAAACATACTCCATACTAAAAAGTGAAAAAAAGTAAAGAAAAGAGACAAGCTTGTCAAGTAATTAAGGGCCTTTGGGCCAAGCACATTCTTATAGAGCATAAAAGCTCTAATTCTATCAAAAGAAGATGTAATCTTTACGCAAATGGCCGATCAGATTTACAATTTACTTGTTTTAGTTGATATTTATTGATTGCTTAAGTTGATTTTTTTTAAAATAGTATTTCTATCTTCACAAGATAAAAATAGAATTTACACACATACTATCCTTTTCAAACTCCACTAGTGGATTATACACGTTTAATATATATGAAAAAGTGATGAGACACATTTGTTGAAAACAAGAAAATTCCATTGCAGGATGCCATAGCTTAGATTGTCTATATATAGTAGAAAATATCTTTCAAAAAAGAATAACCAAATAATAAAAAAAGAATCTTTTAAATGTCAGAATGAAAGTTGTACTGTGTAAATAGGGCAAAACATTTTTTTAATCACACATTTAAACTTTAAGAATTTTAAGTTTGAACTTTGAACTTTGAACTTTGAACCATAGAAATTGAGAATCTTTCGACATAAATCACTAAAGAGTAAAGTTACCTATTTGACATGAACCTAAATTAATTGAATTCATAAATTATGTGTACCGAATGATTAAAAAAGTAGTCAAATAATAAAAGTATATATTAATGAAGTTGATTAATGAGAATTTTGAATTTGAATTATGAGTAGAGAACATTTTTATTGGGCAACACATTACTCTCTAAAAAAAGACTTTTTAATGCGAAATTTGAATTTAATCAAAATTAACGAAAATATCAGACATTTGAGTGAGAAAAATGATATTGCTCCAAGTTGGTTTCTTCTTTCTTGTTCAAAATGACAAAATTTAATGAAAATTGATAAAAAGCAATATTGGTTGTGCTATGACAATATGGTCAATGCACCTATATGGTTTAGGCATTTAATTCCTCATTATTATGCTTCAAATTATTATTATTATAAAAAAGAGTCTCAACTCTTATGTATAAAAAAAAGAGAAAGGAAAAACAACAACAAATGACAATCCATCCAAGTTGGTAACCAACTAAACTTCCATTCACATTTTCAAGCAATTTTTAATTTTTTCAGAATTTTGTGTATATTCATCTTTTGCTCTGTGCCTAATATTCATATGGGCTTTTGTAAGAAATAATAAAACGACAATTAATTCAAGTTGATCACTAATTAAACTTTACATTCTCATTCAAAGCAATTCTTGATCTTTTCAAAAATTTCAAGTACATCGATTTTTTGTCTTGTGCCTGACACTCCTAATACGAAGAGGAAAAAAATAAAGAATCGACAACCAATCAAAGTTGACCACCAACTAAACTTTTACATTCCCATTTCAAAGCAATTCTTGATCTTTTTGAAATTTTTACATACATTCATTTTTCACCTTAAAAACGACAACCAATCCAAGTTTGTCACCAACTAAACTTTACATTCCCATTTCAAAGCAATTGTTGATCTTTTCAGATTTTTTTACATACATTCATCTTTCACCTTGTGTGCGACACTCCTATGATCTTATATAAGAAAATAAAAGACAACTAATTCAAGTTGGTCACCAACTAAACTTTCCATTTCAGTTTCAAAGCAATTTTTGATCTTTTCCGATTTTTTACCTACATTCATCTTTCACCTTGTGCTCGACACTCCTATTGTAGTGTTATATAAGAAGAAAAAAAACGACAATCAATTCAAATTGGCCACCAACTAAATTTTCCATTCCCGTTCAAAATAATTCTTAATCTTTTTAAAATTTTTGGAGGACATCTCGTTTTTTGCCTCGTGCCCGACACTCCTATATGTACCAACCTCAACCGGCAAGCTGGTCACCAACCCAGCCGTTTTGTCACCTCAAACCGGTTCTCAGATCTTCATCAATTCTCCTCCAAATTCAATTTTTTTTCTCTCACTCACTCACTGTACTTCACTCTCTTTCTCTCTCCAAAATTCCAAAAAAAAAAAAAAACTTTTTTTGTTTCCAGATCAAGAACCCCTTCACATTTCCTACATTTTCTTTTCTTTCTCAAAATTTCCTCAAAAATATAATCTTTTTTAAAAAAAAATCAAGAAAAGGAGAGAGAGAGAGTGAAAAAAAAGGAAAAGAAAAAAGCATCATTAGCATCACTGAGAAACAGCTTTTATTTCCTTCATAGAATAATGAAGCTCTGAAAAGACAAAGTCTCAGTTTCAT
The DNA here is from genome assembly GCA_029582725.1 of Solanum chiquidenum. Classification (NCBI taxonomy): domain Eukaryota; kingdom Viridiplantae; phylum Streptophyta; class Magnoliopsida; order Solanales; family Solanaceae; genus Solanum; species Solanum chiquidenum. The sequence continues at coordinate 5,342 of JAJOOS010017749.1, read as the reverse complement.
CCTTTCTAAAAGATAGAAAAATTAAATAAAGCTCAATGGAATCTGTATCTATCAAGGTTCATTCTTAATTTCAATAATATTAACAGCTGTCTCTACATTTTTTTAATATTTGCAAGTAGTAAAGTAAAATCTTTAATTTATTGAAAAATGTGTGTGTTGGGAGTTTATGTATAGTCAAAGACAGATAAGATTATTTTTTTAATGCATTTTGAAGTTCTTTGATGTGTTGATGTTTTTTTGAGAGATTTAACTTTGATGGGGTGTTGGAAGATTTTTAGGGGAAATAAAATTGTGGGGTTTGAGTGGTTTATTGAAAAGGTTGAAACTTTATGCTGAGATTTGCATTTCATTTTAAGTATGAGGTTGTTTTTGTGAGTTTTAAGTTAAGTTTGTTTTAAAGATTGAGTTTTGAGAGGAAATAAATTGTGGGTTTTGAGTGTTTGTATGAAAAAGGTTGAATCTTTATTGAGATTTTTGCAATTTGAGAGTAAAGATTGAATGAGTACATGTCATTTTATAGCATTTAAGTTAAAGGGTTTGTTGTTTTTTCTTGGATTTGTGAAGGATGATTTAGCTAATGCAAGTTTTGTGCTTCTGTGGTTGAAAGGTTATACACTATACAGAGTGATATTGAGGTTTAGATAGTCCTTTTTTTTCAAAAAGGGGGAAATGGGGGCGAGGATTACACGGTGGGGAGTCGGACCCTCACCAACAAGGTGAAATTTCAGGTAGCAAACCAACCAACTGAGCTACTAAGATCCCCAGTTTTGGTTTTAGGTAGGATTCATAAGCATTGTTAGGTGTGATTTGTTGAGTTTTTGCAGGGTTCTAGCAATGTGTGGTTTTTGTAAGATCTTGAGAGGCTCTTCAGATTAGTAATTTTGAAATTTGAGTCGTTGCAGGAGGCGGTAGACGTATGGAATTTTGAGGATTCGGAGGCCTAAAGTTGAATTAGGAGACAGAAGCAGAGGGGAGTTTTGTTCAATGTCAGGAGCTTCAAGGGTAAGGTCAATGAATGTAGCTGATTCAGAAGCAAGGCCAGTTCTTGGACTAGCTGGGAATAAGGCACAGAGGTCACCTGGTTCAAGAAAATCTGTTTCGAAACCTACAAGAAAGATAGTGAAGTCAAAAGAGGAGCTTGAGATGGAAGATAAAAATGGTCACCAACCATCCCCTTCATTGCTTTCTTTTGATGTTCCTTCAATACTTAGGCGACAGGAGTCATTGTATTCCAACTTTTCACTAAGTGCTTCATGTTCTTCTGATGCCTCGACGGATTCATTTCACAGCAGTGCTTCAACTGGTAGGATATATAGAATGAATAGTACCTCAAGTAGAAGGAAACAGTTGGCGTCGAAGTCCAAAAGGATAGTTTCAGATGATATATCAGACTCTTCAATTGACGGTTCGCAATCCAAGAAAAGATGTGCCTGGGTGACACCTAATACAGGTGTGTTCTTGGTAGTTCTTTTTAAAAAATTTACATTATTCGGATTTTGATTCTTTGTTGCTTCTGATATTACACTGTCCAAACTGTAAGCAATTATCGTTGTAAATTTAATCAAGAAATGTTTTAAATTAGAAGGTTAATTGCAGCCTGGTAGCTGATATTTCCTGTTCTTCTTTTACCATCATTTTCGGAGGTGACTAAGAATGGGGTGAACCTTTGGGAGATGTTTCAAGAAGAAAAAATGTGGAACTTGGAACAATTTTATGTATAAATGCCTTTACTACGGAATAAATAAACGCATAATACATAGATAGACACTTTAACTTGCCCTTAACTGGCAACTAACGCTCCAACTTTGAGTATGCACATCTAGATTCCTCAACTCATTTTCACCGTGTCAGTTGAACACTCCAACTTACAAAATGATCATCTAGACACCTCCAAAATTTATGTTCCACATTAGCGTCGGGTGTCCACTAGACACAGTGAGGACGAGTTAGAGTGTTTAATTGCCAGTTGGGATCATGTTGAGATGTCTAGATGTAAACTGTCAAAGTTGAAGTGCTTACTTGCTTGGTGAGGCCAAGTTTGAGTGTCTGTTTATGTATTATTGAAATCCTGGGGCTGCACATATATGGATTGGCTATAGCAAGACCTTATTATCTTCTACTTCCAGTACTGTTGGCTATAGGAAATGTCAGATTGAATTTGAAAAGCTGCAGAAAACTGTAAATATTTTTGGGAGTATATAACTGAGGATTAAAATCCTTGTTAAGCTATATATATAGTACCCTATACAATTTTGAGCTTGTAGTTTCTTATATTGTCTCTCCTTTTAACCAGATCCATCTTATGCTAATTTCCACGATGAAGAATGGGGAGTTCCAGTCCATGACGACAAGTAAGTTGCCAGATTCTTGTCCAGAGAATTCTTACACAATATAGATTCTAATTCTTATCAAATCTTGCAGGAAGCTATTCGAGCTCCTTGTCCTTTGCGGGGCATTGGCTGAACTCACATGGCCTTCCATTCTTTGCAAGAGGCACATATTCAGGTACTCTTTGGGATCAGTTCTTTGATTTGATAGAGGAAAGTGTTATTTCTTCACCAGGAAAACAGTTAAATTTTTTGGCATAATACGTAAATAAACATTCAAACTTGGCCCCAACCGGCGAGTACGCACTCAAACTTTGAGAGTGCACATTGAGACACCTCAACTTGGTCTCAACTGACAACTAAACACTCCAACTCGTCCTCATTGTGTCTCGTGGACATTTGATGCATACGTGACACATAACATTTGGAGGTGTCTAGATGATCATTTTGTAAGGTGAAGTGTTCAACTGACATGTGGAGACAAGTTGAAATGTCTAGATGTGCATACTCAAAGTTGAAGTGTTTACTCGTCAAAACTAACATCAAGTTTGAGTGTTTGTTTATGTAATTATGCCTAAACTTTTCCTTTAAAGATTTGCTTTCAATTATTCATGTTACTTGTCAGTAAAAGGGATTAACACATTCTAGTTCTCCTCTGTGCTGGGCTAGGATGGTCTGCTATGTTTGTCTTCCGAATTCTTTCTTGCATTGCCTCGCCATCTCTCTACCATAACTTTAACAAATAATTTTTTTTTGTGATGCAGAGAAGTATTCGCAGATTTTGATCCCATGGTAGTGGCCAAGTTGAATGAAAAGAAGACTTTAGCTCCTGGAAGTACAGCATGCTCACTATTATCAGAACTTAAACTGCGAGGCATCATTGAAAATGCTCGTCAAATGTTGAAGGTATTACTCTCTTATCCAGCTAGAAATAGTGGTCACTTCCACCTTGATTCAATTTGTTTGCATTTACTAATTTGTATAGGGTGGTCCAATGGCTAACATCAACTATTTAGGATAAACACTTACATGTGTTCCAACTTATAGGCAACTTACTCACTAATTAAAGAAAAAAATCATTGTGAATGTCAAATTTCTGAAGTAATAGTATGATTTTATCGGGAGTCTCTTCGGTGGACCACTCTCAATGCTTCTTACTTCTGTTAGAAGTAGGGATATTCAATTATTTATTGATTTGTTGGATTAGGTAGAGAAGTAAGTTAATAGTGGTCCTGGTGATAAGTCAGTTTGTTTGATCTGTACCGACAACTGGCAAGTTCACTTGAGGCAGGCTTACCTTAATATTTCAAACTAGAAAGTAATGCCAGCTGGTTATACCTAGTACTTCCTCCGGTTCAATTTGTTTGTTTGGTTCTGACTTGACACAGAATTAAAGAAAGTAAATAAGACTTTTGAATCTTGTGGTTTTAAACTAAAAATAGGTTGAATGTACCAAAATGGTCTTAAACATGTCATGTGGAAAGTTGTAATCAAAGAGTTCCCAAAAATGGAAAGAGACATTCTTTTTTGAAACGGACTAAAGGAAAGCAAGATAAACAAATTAAAACGGAGGGAGTAGTTCCTCTTATTAATGCCAGTGTGCTATTTTGCTTGGACTCTTCAAAAATACAAAAATCACTGTGTGTATCTGATCTTCCAAAAGCTATTCATTTTTGGTGGATCAGACACGAGGTCGACAACATTTTTGGAGGGTCCGAGTAACATAGCCAGTGTGTGGCTTAGTGACAGGTTTTCTGAAACACAAGCTTAAATAGCAACTAAACTGAATTTCATGTTGTTTTATATCAGGTTATAGATGAATTTGGATCATTTGACAAGTATATCTGGAGCTTTGTGAACCACAAGCCTATAGTAAGCGGATTTAGATATCCTCGTCAAGTTCCGGTGAAGACAGCAAAAGCAGATCTGATTAGCAAAGACCTAATTAGGAGAGGTTTCCGGGGCGTGGGACCTACTGTGGTCTACTCTTTCATGCAGGTTGCTGGTATTACAAATGACCATCTTATTAGTTGCTTTAGATTTCCTGACTGTGTTGAATCTGCTGAAGGTAAAGAGAAGGACTCGAACAACGATGAAACTGAAGCAACACAAGCCAACAAAGCAAACGAAACAGAGATATGTAGATCGATCGATGACTTGAGTTTCTCCTCGGAGTGATTTTCATCTTTGTGTTATTCAGGTGATATAAAGACTTGTAACAACTGGTTAAATTCACATAGATTAGCTGCAAAAAACTGGTTGTGTACAGAGAAATGAGTCAATATCTATGCATATCATAGAATTCTTGAGATTTTTAGATTACTAGATCAAGATTAACTAGGAGTAACTTCTGTTCATGTCTATAAATGAATGAAGTTTTTTGCAAGTCAAAAGTTGTGCATGTAGTTAAATAGCAGCTACCCTCTCCCAAACTAGTGGTAGGAGCGAAGCGTATGATGTGTGGTTAAGCACTATGTTGCTCAGACTCTTTAGATATATTGATAGGTGCATGTCGGATACTCCAAAAATAGTGCATTTTTGGAGAGTTCGAGCAACATAGGTTAAACTTAAGCACATGTCACGAACTTGAGCCCTACTGCATACAAAAGACTAGTATTTAGAGGAGAAGCATAGAGGGACGGAATCATTGTACACCGACTTGTGAACCGTGCGTCAGTTGACCCTCTGGGATTTCTTGATTATCAAAAAGGAAGTTACACTAGCAACCATCTTAACCTGTTCACTGAAGCAGGTAACCGAAAGCAAAACATCTATTAGCTATGTTGTTCAAACTCTTCAAAAAGACGGGTGCGTATCAGGTCCTCTAAAATATGAGTCCGGAGCCTAAAGGGCAAAAAAAATTATCAAAAATTCCAAAAGGGTACATCACTTTTTTTTTTAACCAAAAGGGCAAAATCGCTGCTGACGCAGCGATTTTCCTCTGACAAAATGACAAAATCGCTGCCCAAGCAGCGATTTCGTCTAAAAAAAAATTTTCTTTTTTTTTAATTAAAA
>JAJOOS010017748.1:0-32916 GCA_029582725.1 Solanum chiquidenum | reverse complement strand
ATAGACTTCTTTTGATTGTAAAGGGCCGTGTCCCTACTTATGTTTTGTGACTGTGTCTAAGATGGCCATGTGAGACTTAGACTTCTGCTGTGTATTTTTAAAGTTGTTTTAATGAAGTTTAAATGTGTGGATGTAAATAAGTTTTTATTTCGCACTATTTTCGTTATGGAATGCAATGAATGACTATGTGGCTTGCATAAGACCCCTTCAGGGTCGAATACGCCATGTTACGACTAGGGGGTACTCTCGGGTCGTGACAGCTAAGTGGCTTGTATGGTGTCCTTCGGTGTTCTATACATCATGTTACATTTAATGGGCACCCTTGGGTCGTGACAAACTTGGTAATTAGAGCACAAGGTTTAGAATGGTCCTAGGATGTCTCATAAGCCACGTGTAATAGAGTCTTGTTCATAAGTGTAAAGCGTGCCACATTTATGAATGAGAGGCTACAAAATGATAAGGAAACTCCACTTCTTTCATTACTCTAAAGTCATGTGATAAAGTTTAACTCTATGAGGTCTCTCTCCTAATCCTTGTAGGATTTTCTAACGGATATGGCCACTCGAAAAGCTTATGCTAGAAGAAATGTGAGGGAGAATGTGGAACAAGAAGATCCTCCCCAAGATCCTCAAGTTCCGATCGATCCTTTGGCCGAAGAAGTGATTGATACGGAGTTTAGGGCTTCTTTTCAAGTGTTAGCTGATTTCATGTATCAGGACACTTCTTCCAATTCTAAGTGCCAACGATCGTTAGTCAGTAATATAACCCAACTAAATGAGTTGGGGTCGAATCCCATATGATGTGGTACGTGTTTGAGAATCAATCGAAAAGCATGAATATGTTCAAGTCAAAGGAATAGACATTTACGAATAAAAACATAATTCAAGTTAAGGGTGACACAAGTGTCAATTAACAGGTTTTTTTTATTGTAATTATCAACTACACGTCAGCAAATAACACGAATTAACAAGTAATGAGACGGGTTCTTGGGATGTGATTGGATTATAGGCAAAAGTAGATAAATGGGTGATTGCAACTAATAGTAAATAGGTGTAAATTAGTGACTAAGCTAGACTTTAGTGGGGATAAACTTTCTCTCGAACACCTCGAATCAAGTTGGTTTCTCTCGAACACCAACAACAACAATTAAGAACAACCTACGCTTTAGTCCATTCACTCTCCCGAGCTGAATCTGTGGAAAAAGGTTTAGGATTCACTCTCTTGAGCTAACCCATGACAACCTAATACCCACAGAACATCAAATCAGTAACCTTGGTTTTAAAACCTCTCTCTCAAGCAAGCCAAAAACACTAAGGTAGAATTGCATTTGGAACTACAACCCTTTAAATTAAACCACAATTTGATTGAAATCACTTTTAAACAGAATTTAAACTATCAATTAGCAATACCCATAAATTAAATTAACCCATAATCACACCCCAAGAATTGGGGTTTTATCTAGACATCATAAAAGATAGAAATCGTTACCAAATTGTGTTTCCATCAACTGGATAAGATTAATTTCGTCTTTACAAAGGTCCAAATTGAAGAATCTCAAAGACCCACTTCCAATTTCTCGAAAATGGAAAACTTCAATTCTTCAAAGCTAAGGAAAAGTTTTTGTCTCCAAACTCAGAGATCTATATCATGAAAAACTGATTGTATATTCTAAAAACTCCTTCTAAAATAAGAATAAAAAAAGTATTTATAGTCGCCAAAAATATGCTGCAAAGGGCCATTCAGTGCAGTAAGTTGGGATCTACGATCAACTCGGCGATCCGCCCTTTGGTCAGTTCCATCACCTTTTTGCTTTGGCCTTCAGCATCCTCAAGTTTTGTAACTTTGGGCTATCAAACACTGCATCGCGGAACCGTTCGGCGACACGCCGACTGCTCCTCTCTCTCATCGACTTGATTTTCTACTTCAGGGCTTGGAATACTGGAACTTTAGGCGAGACAATGGCCACTCGGAGACTTGCCCAATGGATTAGGCGACCAACATGCCTTCTTTTCTTCGTTCTTTCATCTGCCTTGTTGCTTTTTTCTCATTAGTGTCCATGCTTTGTTCCTCAATCCAAATACCTGGAAATCAAGGATTTTACATCAGTTATTGGCACAAAATAAGCATTTGAGGATACTAAATCTGTCCAAATAAAGCCCTAAATGAGTCAAATCGTGGACTCATCAACACCCCCAACTTAAACTTTTGCTTTTCCTCAAGTAAAACTCAAGTTCATCAGTTCGAAAAGGATGCCTCAAATAGTGCTACAAGACTCAATCATGAATGAACACAAAAAGATTCAACTTACTCATGAAAGGATCAATTGTGCACTTAAAGATTCAAGTCGTGACTCACTATTACCAATGATTCTCAAGTTCGCAATATTTGCTTCAAATGGAAGTTCAAGCTCAACAAAGGTACTGAAATGCCCTCACACAAAGACTGATTCCATATTCACACACATGGTTCAACAATTTAAAGTTCCGGAATCAAATGCAACACTCACACTCACAAAGATGAACACAATGCATGATTTCACCGATAGGTTTGCCCTTATTTTCCAACCAACAATTGTTTTAGCTCACTCAACATCAAAAAGGTCTTTTCAAGGCTTGTAATGGGGTTGAGTGCAAATGTATGGTCATTTAGGCTCAATGGATGTAAATCTCATGAAATGTGGTATGAACAACACTTTCTTTCCTTTTCTTCAAATTCTCATTCATGCTCAAAAGTCACCCCATTATTCATCTTCCATAGACTGTTGGACACACTATTTTCTTTGCACTTTCACTACTTTATTCCATAACTTTTTCATTCTTTTTCTTTTTCATTCTTTTCTTCTTTTTCTCTTTTTTTTTGTATGGAGGGGTTCCATCTCTCTCAAAATCATGGATCAAGGGGCCTTCTTTGCATTTCTTGATTCACCTTCTCTTTAACCACACCCCAACTTAGGTTTTTGGCCTAAGTTGGCTATTCAAACAAACCAGAAATCATGAGGATTATGGGTAATGGATAAAGAAAGGTCACAATTTCATCAAGTTTCTTCCAAGAAAAGGTTTAAGGCTTAAAGGGTGTTCAAGCGAAGTTCACACACTCACAAGGTAGGTAACAAAAATAGGTATAATATCAAATTGTTTCATACTCTTCAAAGTTGCCAAAGATCATCTCAAGAGCTTGGATCACTTAGTCAACCGGACCAACGTGGCAAATTCTAGGTGTCATCACAAATGGTTCACGGTAAGCTCATCACACAAGGCATTGACACCAATGTCAAACAAGAATCCACACTTTCTCTAGTGTGCAATGTTCATCACAAGAGTCTCAATTTAATAATTGGCTAGTCACAATGAGATGCAAGAAGTTCACATATTGTCTATGAAACTTCATTTGGCCTCATTGTAGCCGCACATTTATTTTTGTTCGATTATGAGCACTATTCAAGTCATCGATATTGATCAGACCGATACTCAAATTTGCAAGAGAACAACCACATTCAAACACAAACAAGAGGTGGCACAATATTTTTTGGAAAGGTCCAAAAATCCACAAAATGCAGTATCAACACAATTTATAGCTCAAAAACCCAAATATATAGACAGAAAAATAGTCACAAAAGGTGGACCTCACTCCACCGCAAACAAAAACTATTTTTCATTAAATGCAAGTAATAAAATATCCAAAAGTCAAATAAAGATAAGACAGAAAGGGAGGTAAAAAGGGATCCTATATAAACAGTCTCTCCATCTGCTGGGGCATCAGTGCCTGGTGTGGTACTCTGATCCTGGGCATCAGTTCTTGGAGTCACATCATCAGTAATACCAGCTCCACTAGGGTCAGCCAAAGGCGTATCTGCCAAAAAGGTCTGCACAGCTGCATCGATCATGGCCTCCTAAGTCTCTGTAAGGACCTCGTAAGAAACCTCCTCAACAACCTCAAGCATCTCCTCATCTGTCTCCGCCTCAGACTAAAGATCAGTTGCCTCCTCAAGTCTAACATCATCTCTGGTGGTAGCCTGAGGCATATCTGGCATATTTGGGATCTCCACCATCTCGAAAATCATGGACATGTCACTGGACTTCAGATGACCCATATCTCTCCTTAGTGCAACAATGGCGGCCTTTAGAGCCGTCACCTCGTCGGTGGCCCCTTTGCCACACTCACACACCACTATCCTAGCCATAAGGGCATCAATGGTAGCGCTTAAAGGTGTCACATCATCAACAAGGGCTGTTTGAATCATGCCCGGAATGGAGGCCTCAAGCCTGGCAGCACAATGATTGGCAGAATGGGCTAGCTGCCCCATCCAGAGTAGTGTAGCCTGAGTGAGCGGGGGCCGGGAAACAACAACAACAACAAATCTGGTAGGTAATGTAGCATCAGAGGAACCTAGAATACCAGAAGGAACAACACTAGAAGTACCTGAAGTCCTAGGGGCTGGAGTAGGCAAAGGTACCTCTGCAGGTAGTGTGTCTGTGTCAATAACTGGGGAAGAGTCCACTGGGGCTGCCTTCTCCTTCTCCGCCTCATCTTTTAAATACTCTTCCTCGATTCTCCAGATATCTGTAGAATATGTGGGAATCACTTCCACATCCTTCTTTGCATCTCTAGGAACCCGAGCTCGTCTGCATAGCTCAGTGATCAACACTAGGAAGGGAAGGGAAGTCTGGCGCTGCTTTGCCCGCATGAATATCTCAGATGCAATGATCATCCCCAAGTTCAGCCTTGTCCCCGCAATGAGGCAGCCTAGGCAGGCTGGTATGGCGTGGCGGAGAATAGACTCATTTTGGGAGGGCATGATCGTGCTACTGATGAAGCCAAACCAATACCTCGCTGCCACATTGAGGTCCTTCTTTTCAATAGCTTCCCTATCCTCAAGCCACTTGGGAGTGCCGTCTGATATCAATGGATCCAACCACTTCTTCATGTTCTCCAATGTCTTTGTCGTGATCTTGTATTAACAGTCATCTTCAAGTATCGTAGTGCATTCTAGGACGATATTGATGGCAGCAAAATCACACTGCACCTTCTTCCCCCTAACAACCACGTAGTCAACCGGCTTGAATTTAGCTGCCGGCTTCTTCCCTTGTTGTATCAAGGAACTGTAAGCACTGTATAACTCTCTGACCTAACTTGGAACTGGGTATCTGTCAATGACCCCATCAGTAGACAGACGCTTCTCCTTGCTAATTGTCCTCAGTCGCTTAGTCTTTAGTGTATTCATAGACTTGGGAAGAGGACCATGTACTGGTGGTGCTAGGACCACGGCCTGTGCTGGAGATGGAGGAAGAGTAGTGGTGGCCTGAGGAGTCATGAACCTAGACGGATCGTTCATCCTTTTGGATCGCAGCTCAACCCTCTGTGCTGCTAACAGTTCATCATCCTCAGGCTCCGAAGCTGCAACATGATGCTCCTGGTGCTCACCCTCACTCTCAAAAGTAGTGAGGTAAGTGGCGTAGCTACCATCACTGTCATAGCTGGCCTCCAGTGATGCATGTGCTTTCTCTTTACCCTTTCCTTTCCCACCAGTTGTGGGAAGTTTGATGGCCCTGACCCTAGATGCAGCTGCATTCGAATTGATTTTTATCCCTTTGGCTTTCTTGCGGGGTGACCTGTCTCTACTGGCAACTTTAGGTCTAACCATATCTGGAAACACATTGTAGAAAGTTAGAAAAAATTCAAGCAAATATGCAGAAAAAAAATAACAGACATACAAGCCGAATCAGTCGATGAGTCGCCATATCACTTTGGCGGGCCAGATCGGGCTCGCCGAAAGGATTGGCTCAAAAATCTTAGAAAATTTGGCATGTCGGTGATGGGAAAGGCCTTTCAGAAAATCGCTGATAGCTTTCGGCGAGCAAGGATTAGCCTGCCGAAAGTTACAGTGCTAAAAGGGTAGGGGCACAGACAAAGAGAGATTAAGAAGGACTTTTGGCGAGTCGCCGAGTGCATTCGGTGACCTCAGGCTTCTCGATGATATTTACAGAAGCTAACTTCACCTTTAGCATGAAATTAAAGATGATAATGGGAACTTTAGCGAACCACCGAGTGGTTCGGCGAGCTCGATCCAGCTCGCTAAACGACCCAACGTGCCTACTTTCAACCCAACTCCTAAAATTTAACCCCACAACCCCCGAAAACAAAATCAAAACATGCACTCATAAAATTAAACAAAGACCCATTACACCTATGCCCCCGGGATACTCAGACTTCTCCTGGTTTGGCCAAATTTGCCATTTGACTACTTTTGCCCTTAGGAATGACGTGAACCGTTCCATCATTTGGCAAATTACGTCACTTGACACAAGTGTGGGTTACTTAGACTTCACCCAACTAGACCCAACAACATGCAAGAACAACCCCATAATTTAAATCAATTTTAAGGCACAAAATTTTGGGAAATCAACATTGTACGCATTACAGGCACGATATTCAAATTAACAAAGGCACACATAAACACAATTATGATCAGAGAGGCCCAACACACATCACTAAGACAAAATCATAAACAAATGAGTACAAAATCACTAAATTAAGATTCGGGGTTCAGAAAACAAACCTTAGATATCGATTAAACAAGTTGAAATGCTAGGCGACAAAGAAAATCCAACTCCAAACACAAATCCGACGACTAAAATGCAATAAAAATGCAAGAAACAGAGTACTAAAGTGCGGGTGTGATTTTGGGAAGTTCAAAAGTGAGGGAAAGTGAAAGAGTTTGAAAGTTTAAACCTTTGGCCTTTAAAAACCGTTCAATTCTCGCCCATTCGACGAAATTAGTTTTGCTCGCCGACCCACTCGGTGACACACCGGGTGAGCACTTACTTCGTCGAGTTTTACAGAACCTCCAGTTAATGTGGGAGGTCCAAACGGCGGACTAGGTCGTGATCACCGACCTGGTCGGTGATTCACCAAGTTGTTCCTGGGCTCGCCGAGTTTTACAGACTCCAATTTCAAATTGTCTTGAGTCCAACGGCGGTCCAAGTTAGGCTCGCCAACCTATTCGACAATGCGCCGACTGGACTTTAACCTTGCCAACCTACACTTTTCAATTACATCCACACTTTAACCTGTACAATCACACACCATTATTTCAAACTTAAAAATAAAGCAAATAAAACTTGGGTTGCCTCCCAAGAAGCGCCTTAGTTAACGTCGCGGCCTGACACAAGTCCACGCTCAAACCTTATTCTTGGGGTTGGCCATAGTGTCACTAGGAAAACCCTTGCTGTCTCGGATTTAGATGAGATTAGGTATGACCCATTTTGGGTCTCCAACTGCTTGATCGATACTGAATGGAAGGTAATCGTCTTGCTAAGGGTCGACACATCTTCTTTTATTTCTTTCAAAATCTTGTCCGATCCCACAACTTTGTTGAGGATACGAGAAAGCATATCCTCCGACCGGCCACCTTCTGAATCCTTTGGCTTTTGGCGCTCATGGGGAGGCACATACCTATCCTTCTCCCCATCCTTCCAATTGGGATTTTGATCCCTCCATTCTTGATCATGATCCTTCCAACCTTCATCCCTGTTCCAACTTTGGTTACCACCCTGCCTCGGGTAGTTTGAACGATAACCACCACCTTGGTTGACTATGAAATTCACCTCTTTATTATACAATGCTTCGAACTTGGCTTCTTCAGGATTCACACACCCAACACCCACGACATTGACACTTCGATCACCAGCTCCCATGACATTTTTAGATAAAATGTCAAGTTATGTCATGATCTTGTCCATGTTTTGGTCCCTTTCATGGTCTTTTTCCATCTGCTCCTTGGTCAATTTAAAAGTGAGTGGGGAGACCTGATCTTCACGAGTGTACCAAGCCCGGTCCAAGAGAAAGTTGTTCAGAAACACCCTTGTTTTCCTAGTCAAGGCTCTTGTAAAAATACTATAGCAACACGTTGTCAGGCAAGCCATGAATTGGGCATTGGAGCACCAACTTCTTGAATCGTAGCCAAGTTTCATGAATTGGCTCTCCCTCCAGACGCTTAAAGCTCTGAATGTTGTCCCTAAGAGTCATCATCTTTGAAGGAGGGAAAAATCACACTTGAAATGGGTGACCAGCTCCTCCCACGAAGTGATTGATTCACGTGGAAATTCAGCCAGCCACTTAGATGCTTCTCTCATCAAAGAGAACGGAAACAATCTCAACCGGACTAACTCTTGGGATATGTTCTTGAAGGAGAACGGTCCGCAAATATCCACAAAGTTTCTAATATGCTCATGGGAATCCTCATGATCCAAACCACCGAACAACCCCTTCAATTGCAAGAGTTGCAACATAGTACTTGTGATATGGAACACCGCATTCCCTTCGGCTAGAGGTACGCGAATGACACCAATTCCACCCATAAGATGGGGTCATTAACATTAGGCTGGTTGACATCGTTGAGGCTTCTGATGTCATCTTGGTGGCCTAAGTGACTACCATTGCTTTCGTTCACACTCATACTTCCTATTTCAAAACACAAACAAGCAAAACAAAACTAAAATTAAGTAAGTTCAACAATGACTAACAAGAACAAAATTCAAATTTACTAAAGATTCTCAACCAAAACCACTCTCCGGCAGCGGCGCTATTTTTATTTCACGTATCAGGACACTTCTTCTAATTCTAAGTGCCAATGATCGTTAGTCAGTAATATATAACCTAACTAAATGAGTTGGGGTCGAATCCCACAGGGAGTGGTATGTGTTTGAGAATCAATCGAAAAGAATGAATATGTTCAAGTCAACCATAGGAATAGACATTTACGAATAAAAACATAATTCAAGTTAAGGGTGATACAAGTGTCAATTAATAGGGGTTTTTTTGATTGTAATTATCAACTACACAGCAGCAAATAACACGAATTAACAAGTAATGAGATGGGCTCTTGGGATGTGATTGGATTATAGGCTAAGGTAGACAAATGGGTGGTTGCAACTAATAGTAAATAGTTGTAAATCAGTGACTAAGTTACACATTAGTGGGGATAAACTTTCTGTCGAACAATTTACCCCGAATCAAGTTGGTTTCTCTCGAACATCAACAAGCAACAATTAAGGATAACCTACTCTTTAGTCCATTCACGCTCTCAAGAATGTGTGGAAAAGGGTTTAGGATACACTCTCTCGAGATGAACCCATGACAACCCAATATCCACAGACCATGAAATCAGTAACCTTGGTTTCAAAACCTCTCTCTCGAGCAAGTCAAAAACACTAAGGTAGAATTGCATTTGCAACTACAACCCTTTAAATTAAATAATAATTACTGATTGAAATCACTTTTAAAAAACATTTAAACTATCAATTAGCAATACCCATAAATTAAATTAATCCATAATCACACCCCAAGAATTGGGGTTTTATCTAGACATCATAAAAAGATAGAAATCGGTACCAAATTGTGTTTCCATCAACTGGGTAAGATTAATTTCATCTTAACAAAGGTCCAAATTGAAGAATCTCAAAGACCCACTTCCAATTTCTCAAAAATGGAAAACTTCAATTCTTCAAAGCTAAGGAAAAGTTTTTGTCTCCAAACTCAGAGTTCTATATCATGAAAAACTGATTGTATATTCTAAAAAGTCCTTCTAAAATAAGAATTCAAAAATGTATTTATAGTCGCCAAAAATATGCTGCGAAAGGCCATTCGACGTAGTAAGTTGGTATCGCCGATCAACTCAACGATCCACCCTTTGGTCAGTTCCATCACCTTTTTGCTTTGGCCTTCAGCATCCTCAAGTTTTGTAACTTTGAGCAATCAAACACTGCATCACGGAACCGTTCGGTGACACGCCGACTGTTCCTTACTCTCACCAACTTGATTTTCTCCTTCAGGGCTTGGCACACTGGAACTTTAGGTGAGACGATGGCCACTCGGTGACTCACCCAATGGATTAGGCGATCAACAAGCCTTTTTTTCTTCATTCTTTCAATTACCTTGTTCCTTTTTGCTCATTAGTGTCCATTCTTTGTTCCTCAATCCAAACATCTGGATATCAAGGATTTTACATCAGTTACTGGCACAAAATAAGAATTTGAAGACACTAAATCTATCCAAATAAAGCCCTAAATGAGTCTAAATTGTGGACTCATCATTGGCTAAAGCCGTGATACTCAAGACAATAGGGAGGTTGCGGTTCCTGTGAACCGAAATGTGGGCATAACGGTATCTTGAGTGAGGTCCTTAACTAGGATGAATCCTTCAGAGTTTCATGGTTCTTCGGTTAAGGAAGATCCTCAAGAGTTTATTGATGAGGTCTACAAGGTGTTGATGATCATGAGATTGATGCCAGTGGAAAGGGTGGAGTTGGCTGCTTATCAACTAAAGGGTGTGGCTCAAATTTGGTATAACCAATAGAAGGAAGGGAAATCAGAAGATGCGGGTCCTCTTGATTGGGATAAGTTTAAGGTCTCTTTCCTTGATAGGTTCTTTCCCCTTGAGATGAGGGAAGCCAAGGTGCTTGAGTTCATTAGCCTTCTACAAGGGAGTATGAGTGTGAGGGAATATGCTCTAAAGTTCACACAATTGTCTAAGTATGCTCCATCAATGGTTGCCAATGTAAGGGCAATGATGCGTAAGTTCATTTCGGGTGTGTCCAAAATGGTGGTTAAAGAGTGTCGTACTACCATGATCATTAATGACATGGACATCTCTCGTCTCATGGTTCATGCACAACATATTGAATATAAGAAACTTAAGGAAAAGTCTAGAGAGCTAAAAAAGTCTAAGACCGGTGATGGTAATTTCTCTCATGCAAGGTCTGATGGACAAGGTCGTCCTAGATTTTGACAAAAGTTTTTGGGTCATGGTTCCTCCAATGCTCCTCCTAAGTTCAACAAAGATAGGGTGTCTAACCCTAAGCCTCAAGGATGTAATGGTAGGTGATCTTCATTTCCCATTTCTACTTGTACTAGGTGTGGAAGAAAGTATGAGGGTAAGTGCCTAGCCAACACGGATGGTTGCTTTGGTTGTCGTAAAAGTTTTCTCAAAATGAGGGATTGCCCGGCCACTACAGGAAAATAGGGTAATCAAGATCCTCCTAGTTGTTCGGGTCCCAATGCTCCTGAGCAAAACCAATTCTATGCACTTTAAACTCGTGGTGACCAAGAGGGTTCTCCCAATGTGGTTGCCGGTATGTTGAAAGATTTCCAACTTGATGTTTATGCTTTACTTGATCTCGGTGCTACCTTGTCTTTGGTGACATCATATATGGCTATGAGATTTGATGTGCTCCCTAATGTGTTGTTAGATCCTTTTTCTATCTCTTCTCCTATTGGTGATTCTATTGTGGATAAGAGGGTCTATTGAAGGTGTCCCGTTTACTTGTCCCATAGAGTTACTCTTATTGACTTGGTAGAGCTTGATATGCTAGACTTTGATGTTATTCTTGGTATGGATTATCGGCACTCTTGTTATGCTTCTATTGATTGTAGAACCCGTGTAGTAAGATTTCAGTTTCTGAAAGAGCATGTCCTAGAGTGGAAAGGGGAAATTCTATGCCGAAAGGTTAATTTATTTCTTATCTTAAGGCTAGAAAGATGATTTCTAAGGGTTGCATTTACCATCTATTTAGGGTGAGGGATGTAGATTCTGAAACCCCTACTCTCGAGCTAGTCCCCATTGTTAATGAGTTTCCAGAAGTGTTCCCAGATGATTTATTTGACCAACTTCAAGAAGCGAGTTATTTCTCTAAGATTGATCTTCAATTGGGTTATCACCAATTGAGCGTGAAGGAAGACAACATTCCGAAGATGGCTTTTCAAACTCGGTAAGGTCATTATGAGTTTTTGGGTGTATTGTGTGGTCTGACTAATTCTCTGGTGGCGTTTATGGATTTGATGAATAGGGTGTTTAGACAATACCATGAAATGTTTGTGGTTGTGTTCATTGATTATATATTGATGCATTCAAGAAGTGAGAATGAGCATATCGATCATTTGAGGATCATGTTACAAATTCTGAAAGACAAACAACTCTTTGGTAAGTTTAGCAAATGTGAATTTTGGTTAAGGTCAGTAGATTGCCTTTGTCATATTGTTTCGCGTAAGGGTATTGAGGTAGATCCAAAGAATATGGATGCGGTCAAGAGTTGGCCTAGACCTCTAACTCCTTCGAATATTAGAAGTTTCTTGGGTTTAGCCGGTTACTATAGAAGGTTTGTTGATGGATTTTCTTCAATTGCCTCTCCGTTGATGGCTCTGACTCAAAAGAAGGCTAAGTTCATATGGTCCGAATTATGTGAAAAGAGTTTTCAAGAATTGAAACATAGACTTACTTTCGCTTCGGTGTTGACCTTACTGGAAGGGACCGATGGCTTTGTTGTTTATTGTGATGCCTCAAGAATCGGGTTAGGATGTGTGTTTATGCAGAATAACAAAGTTATTGCGTATGACTCAAGGAAATTTAAGATTCATAAGAATAATTATCCAACCCATGACCTTGAACTAGCGGCGGTTGGTTTTGCCTCTACAATTTGGAGGCACTATTTGTATGGGGTGCATGTAGATGTGTTTATCGACCACATGAGTTTGCACTATGTGTTTAATCATAAAGATCTAAATCTTTACAAAAGAAGGTGACTTGAGTTATTGAAAGATTATGATATGAGTGTTCTCTATCACCTAGAAAGGTGAATGTGGTGGTAGATACTCTTAGTTAGTTATGTATGGGTGTGTTGCTCATATATAAGAAGAAAAGAAAGAGTTGGTTCGAGATGTTCATAGATTGGCCCGATTAGGTTTTCAATTAGTGGACTCTACCAAGGGTTGTGTTATGGTTCACAATGGTTCCAAATCCTCTTTTGTGGCGGATGTGAAAGCCTAGAAAGATCTTGATCCAATTTTTGTAGAATTGAAAGAAGTGGTGCTTAAGAAATCCGTGGAGGCTTTCTCCCAAGGGGGAGATGGTGTGCTTATATATCAAGGTCGTTTATGTATTCCAAATGTAGATGATCTGAGGGAACATATCTTGTCAAAAACCCATAGTTTGTGGTATTCAATTAACCTGAGAGCCACCAAGATGTACCATGATTTGCGGGAGGTCTATTAGTGGAATGGGATGAAGAATGATATTGTGAGATTTGTGGCTAAGTGTCCTAATTGCCAACAAGTGAAAGTTGAGCATCAAAAACTAGGAGGTTTGTCCCAAGATATTAGCATTCCTACTTGGAAGTGGGAAGACTTGAATATTGACTTTATAATTTGTTTGCATCGCACCTGGTGACAATATGATTAGATTTGGGTTATAGTAGATCAGATGACGAAATCGGCTCATTTCCTTCCCGTCAAGGTTTCCTATTCGGCGGAGGACTTATGTCAAGTTGTACTTAAGATAAATGGTAGAGTTACATAGAGTGCCTTTGTCTATTAGTTTTTATCGTGGTACCCAATTAACTTCTCAGTTTTGGAAGTCTTTTCCAAAAGGGTCTTGGTACTTGTGTTAAACTTAGTACGACCTTTTATCCCCAAACCGCGGGCAAGTGGAGCGTACTATCCAAACTTTGGAAGACATGTTAAGAGCTTGTGTGATTGATTTTAAGGGTAATTGGGATGACAATTTGCCATTGATTGAGTTTGCTTATAACAATAGCTATCACTCGAGTATTGATATGGCTCCATTTGAGGCCTTGTATGGTAGGAGGTGTAGATCTCCTATAGGTTGGTTTGAGGTGGGTGAAGTTGCCCTAATAGGTACAAAATTGGTACATAAGGCCATAGAGAAAGTCCCACTTATAAGAGAAAGGTTGAAAACGACTCAAAGTCCGCAAAAGCCATATACCGATGTGAGACAAAAAGATCTTGAGTTTTATGTTTATGGCTGGGCTTACTTGAAATTTTCACACATGAAGGATGTAATGAGGTTTGGTAAGAAAGGAAAGCTTAGTCTCTGATATGTAGGCCCATATCAACTTTTGAGACGTGTTGGTAAGGTTGCGTGTGAGCTATATTTACCAAAAGAGTAGGCATCGGTGCATCCAATTTTCAATGTCTATATGCTTAAGAAGTGTGTTGGAGATCCGACATCCATAGTTCCCTTAGAAGGGTTGGGAGTTGATGAAATTCTTTCATATGAGGAAGTCCAGTTTATATTTTAGACAAGCAAGTCAAGAAGTTGAGAAATAAAGAA
This sequence comes from Solanum chiquidenum, assembly GCA_029582725.1. NCBI lineage: Eukaryota > Viridiplantae > Streptophyta > Magnoliopsida > Solanales > Solanaceae > Solanum > Solanum chiquidenum. The sequence goes on along the minus strand of JAJOOS010017748.1, from coordinate 18,795 downwards.
ATAGATTCCGTGAAAGTGTTGTGGAGGAATCAGTTAGTTGAGGGCGTTGCTTGGGAGGCCGAGGCCGATATGATGTCCCGATATCGTCATCTCTTTCCTTCTACTCCTACTTTAGCATGAGGTAATGCGTTCCTCATGGTTTATTCTTTGTTTTGGAGTCATGTGTTTTATGTGTTTCAATGATTTCCTTTTATGCATGATTTATGAAAAAGTTCAAGTTTTGAGAAAAATCAGTCAATTTGATTGATTTCTACTTGTTTATGTGCACATGAGTATGAATATCATGTAGACTATATGATTTGATGTTATGATCATGCCTTTTAGCTTGGAGTTGAAGTTTCCTCCTCTGATTTATGTAGTTGAGTATGTTTTTATCTTGGAATTGATGTTTCCTCCTCGGATATGTGCATTGCATGCATAGTGGGCTGTTAGAATTAGTTTCACCCCTCATATGATGTTTTTATAACGTCTTAGCTTGGAGTTGATAGTTCCTCCTTGGTTATATGCATTGCATTGTAGGTTGGGTTGTTAATTCCTCTCCTACTCTTTTTATACTAGATTGAATCTCATTCAAGGACAAATGATCCTAAGGGGGAGATAATGTAACACCCCGAATTTAGAGAAGCAAAAATATTCATTTCCTTAGTTGAGTAGGCAAAGTAGGGTGCAAGCGCCGAGCCACTTGACGATGTGCCAAGTGTAACCTCCTCTCCTATTGAACTAATTCCAGCTTCTAGGGTTCTGAAACTTTAGGCGAGCCAATTCGGGATCACCATAACATTTGGCGTGCCGCCAAGTTCCCCCTTTTATCGCCTAATTGATCTGGCTCCTAGGTCGACTCACTATAAAATTCGGTGAGCTAAAGGCTCACTTGGCGAGTCGTCGTGTGGCTTTGGCGAGCTCCAGCGTGGGTTGTTCTTTGTTTCAAGTTAAGGTCTTAAAATTCTTTTTAGATTATTTTATATTCTATACTACGTTATTTTACCCTTTATCTAAAGAACTATATAAGATTTCCCCCAAATTTCCCCAATTTAAGACCCATTCTCTCAAGAATCTAAAAGAAGATCAAATCTCCTCTCCAAAAATATTTCTCTCTCTAGAACTTGAAGAAGAAGATGGATTCAACCTAGGGTTTCAAGTCAAGCCTCAATTCCTCCATTAAAGATACGCATTTGGCTTTGAGGTATGATACTTTTCATCCATGGATTCCTTCCATTCATGGAGTTACCAAATTCCTCTATTTGAATAGTAAGAATTCCCCAATTGAGTTAGGGTTTTCTTCAATTGTCATGGGTTCTCTTCATTATTGATTTAAATGATTGAACTATGATCTCTTATGCATGATTGATGAAATATTATTATTTTATGATGATTTCTCCCATGAACCCATGTAATTCCTATGTTTTCAAGTTATGAATCAGATGATGTGTGATATTTATTGTAAAGGAAAAGTTTTATGAATTAAGCATGTATTTATAGCTTTACATGAATTTATGATAAAATCCATATCTAGCCCTTGTTTTCTAAGTGTTGATGATTGAAAGTGGGTTTTGAACCTTGAAATGTAAATTATGGATTTATGCAATTTTTATAAAATCTATGCAAATGTTTTAAGGATGCTTTGAGAGTAAAGTATCAATGATGAGCTTATTGTTGTGTTGTTGAAAGGATATTCTCATAAATACACAAAAGAAATGTGTGAAAGGTTTTCTCACATAATAAATGATTCTAAGGTTGAATGGTTTTCTCACCTAATTTAATCAAATATTAAAAGCTATCCTAATGAACCTAGATTGGATTGGTTACGAAAGATACCTTCCATGGATGATGACTTAGCTTGAATTGGCAAGATGAAGTGTCTTTACCTGGATAATAAGATCTAGAAGAAATGACTATTCCGTGGGATATATGCTTAGAACTGAGAGGATATTGAGATGGAAGCTCTCCCGTTATGAGAGATCGGGTTTGTAGTAGAAATCTCGTTATCACTTACCTATGTGCCCCCATAGGATAATTGTCTAGATAAACAATAGCTAGTGGATCAATTTTAGTTCAAATTTATGGTCCTTACCTTGGCAAGTGGGACAACTCTTTTCGGTGTGGGAGACACCAGGAAATCATATTATAGATCACATGGTCTCTATGTCGGTTAAGGCTAATTCCCCAGATTAATAATGAAATAACATTACTTCAAGAAGTATCTCATATGTGTTCAAAGGCCTTAAATATGATTAGTTTGCCTTGACCATAATTTTATGACTTATGTTTTCTAACTCTCTTATATCATGTTTATCTTGGTCAATTGCAATGTCATGAAATGAAATGTCCCTTTTTAGCATGATTTAAATGTTTTATGCATATCTATCATACTTGGTACATTGTTTTGTAGAAACACATACTTTTACCTACATTTCCCCAAATATAGGGTCCGACAGCCAGGTTTCTCCATTTCGTGGCTAGTGGTTTATTTCGTGATTTCCAAGTTTTGGTAAGTCCTCATGCTTCGACAATGGATGTTTATTGTTTCACTTTCTTTCATGTATTCCCTTTTGGACATGATGTATGGGTTAGGCCCAATTTCATTCTATTGTACTAGATGGCTATATTGAGACAAGTGTTTTAGACTGCCGCTATTCTTTATAAAAAATATTGGACTTGGACTATTGTTTTACTCTTATTGTTCTATTTATTAAGTTTTGAAAGCTAAGTGGCTTGTATGGAGTCCTTCGGGTTCTATACACCATGTTACATCTAGGAGGTACCCCTGGGTCGTGACATGACTTTTGTCAACATTTGGACGAGTTGGTATCAGATGGCTATTTTGTTTGAGTTTGGGATGTCGTTTCCAAGTGGTTTGCACTTTTGGTTTGCGTCGTTTGGACTCTAAATGAATTCTGAGGCCTTGTTCAAAGAATTTGGAGATTTAGACCTTTTATAAAATATGTGGTGTCTGGTACGACTGCTTATGGAACGCATGGTGACTATAGTGAAGTCCACTTAAGCGACCCACCGTTGGATTTTGTGAAGGTCTCTTAAGCGACCAAATGGTCGCGTAAGTGAAGGGAGCCTATTTATGCGAGGTTTAGTTATGCAAAAAATTGGCTGCTTAAACGATGTCCGCATAAGTGAACAAGGGTCCACTTTTGCAAAAATCGCAGGGATTAAATCCAATTTCTCATTCTTTTTTCTTCAAAAGAAGACCAACCCTCGGAGAGCTCAGATTAAGCAAATTGGAGTAATTCTTGGGCGATTTCAACCATTTTAAGGTCATTTTCTTCCTCTACCTCTTTTCTACGCTTCTATGCCTTTAATTTCTTAATTTCATCTCATTTTTAACATCAATTTCCTTTAACGCTAAACTTGAACGCATCATATTTTTTCCATCTGAGGTCCGAATTGAGTCCCGTTTGCACCTATCTTTCGGGCAAGAGATCCTTCACCAATAAGAACAATATGATGGTTTTCTTTATGTAATTTGGTTACGCTGATTCATGGGCTGTTTTAGGCCCAATTTCAGGTGTGTTGTTTTAGATAGTAAAATGGGTATAGTTTGACTTGTATTGACTTGATCATTGTGTTCTTGATATCCTGGCAACAATCCAAGGCTGTCCGGAAGGGAAAAGCACTAGAATCGTAGCTCGTGTTCGGCTTCGACCTTGAGGCAGGTTAAAACTTCTTTTTCTATACTTGTCTTAGTTAGATTGAGTATATTTAGGTAGTAGCTCATGATTTAGGTTGAACCCTTGTGTTGATTGAGCTTTATTGAACCTTGGATAGTAGTGGCCATAAGATGGTTGGTTTAAGTTAGTCTTTCGTCGAAAAGGCCTTAGTTTTGGCAATCTTTGTTTGAGTAGTATCCTTAGACCTTGCTTCTAGGTGGTGTGAAACATAGGTTTGTATGGCGTTTGATTTGTTTGTATCGGTTTTGATGATTGTATTTTTTTCTTCGAGTTTTGCTTCTTTGTTTGTTGTTTATTAAGCAATTGAGCCTAAGGTTGTGAGCTTGGATTAGCAATAGTCCCAAGTTAGTACTCTCATGGTGTGAAAACTTTCCCTCTAATTACGTGTGTATGCCATGGATTTATTTTGATTTTACTTCTGTGGAATATCTATTTGCTTGTGTTGTGGGATAGAAATGGCCTATTGGCAATGAATGAATGTATTCTTAATGATGTCGGAAGCCCTTGAGACTTGTATTGCAGAAAAGTGGTGAAAAAACCCTTTTACTTTATTTACTGCACCTTCTAGCCTCATATACTTTAATCAGCTCGAGCTACCATTCTGTGTGCCCTAATAGCTTAGTTGGGCTACATTTTACTTTTGATTCAAATTATAGATGAGCTCAAGGTATCATACCGGGAGACCCGCTAGTACAAATATTCGGGTTATAGGTTAGCTCGATGTTCCATACCTAGTGGCCTATGGATGATCATATCTAGGTTATTAGCTTGCGAATAAGCTTAAGATATCATTCCAGACAACTTGATGTTTCATCAGGGCTTATTATATGTACCTATTTTGGAGATTGATATTGTGGTTTTGTATGAATTGTCGTTGGATGTGTTGGTTGTTAGGTTGGTGTGTATTCTTGTTGGTTGTGGATTCTATCTTACCTGTTCTCTTTTTTAGATTATTTTGCCTTAGCTTTCCCTTGCTATGTAAGTTCATCATGCTTCTTATTTATATTTGATCTTTCTCAGCTCGGCCGGCCTATGATGCCTATTGGTTACCCTGTGTTTGTACTCATACTGCACTTTTGCATCTTTTCTAATGCAACTCCCATGGCCATCCCAGACTTGGATTGTGGTGATCTTCTGGAATTAAAAACTTGTTGTTGTCCTCTTTTTGTACTAACTTTCATTTTATATTTTAGATAAGTCAGTTCTATGTATATATTTACCCCTTTCTGTTTATAGCATCTCTTATATAAACGATACCAGGTCTTGTGGTATATATATATATATATGTGTGTGTGTGTATGCATGTATGTATATGGCCCTTCTTTCTATGTATTTTTCATGTCTTTTCCTCTTTAATATTAATGTTCTATATAATTTGTGTCTTACGCACGAGAGTGTTATTGGGTTGGGCTTTTCCACTAGGTAGGTTGTAGTTGACGGCATCATGGCCTGACTTCAGGTCATGACAGAGTGGTATCAGAGCTTTACGTTCACCGGTCTCATAAAAATAGGAACAAGTGTCTAGTAGAGTCTCGCATATTGGTGCGATGACGTCCGTATCAAATCATCTAGAGGCTATGGGACATTCTTAGGAATACTTCACCATTTCTTGTTTCTTATCATGGGTTAGTAGTTGTACCAATATCTAAAGTCCATTTGTTTCACTCTTTCTCATATGGCTAGGACGAGATCGACTGTGGACAGGCATGGACCTCCTGATGGAACCCTAGCAAGGAGTAGAGTTAGAGGTCGACCCAGAGGCTGATACAGGCACACCAGCTCCAGAGCTCGGAAGAGAGGTTTAGCATGTTCACCATCTGCCAGGGGGTGTAGAGCGAGCCCAACCTCTACTAGGATTTGTGGCCACGTCAGTACTTCTAGATACTTTGGCCAGGATCCTCAACTTCATGGAGTGTATGTCTTAGATAGGTACTATGCTTAGCACTTCACCCGGACTGCACATTAGAGATGAGGCTCAAACTTCAGCCCTGGTAGCGGCACAACGTGGTCAGGCTCCACAAACACATCACGCAGCTCCAGCTCCTCGCAAAGTAGTTTAGCCTATTTCTACTGTTGCTCTACCCTTGGATCCTAGGCCAGCTATGATACCTGAGGTGCAAAAGATGCTGGGGTGGTTAATCGAATAAGGTCCTCCCAGTTTAACTGGTGCTGCGGGCAAGGATGCCCATGAGTTCTTAGGTAGTTTCCAAGAGAGGTTACATAACCCCCAATTGGTAGAGTCCCATGGGATTGATTACACTACTTACTAGTTGGAGTGGCCGGCAAAAAAATGGCGGAGTTCATATTTAGATTGCCAACCAGCCGAGCCACTATTGATGACATGGTCCCAATTCTCTGATGGTTTCTTAGAGAAATATGTACCTCATACCCTGAAAGAATTATTGCAGGATGAGTTCTCAGATCTAACTCAGGGATCACTTATAGTTGTAGAGTATGAGGCACGGTTCCATGAGTTGGTGAGACATCCTTCTATGCTTATGTCGACATAGAAGAAAATAATTCGCTAGTTTGTTAGAGTGCTATCATTTCTATTTAGATCGGCAAAAGATTAGATGGCGGCATAGGGTTGTTCTTTTTTATAGATGGTTGATCGTACCCACACCATTGAGGGGATACGTCGTGAGGCCTATGGAGGTAGTGACAAGAGGTCCCATCATTAGGGTGGTTAAAGTGAGTCATAGTCTCGTGGTAGAGGATTTTAAGGCCGAGGGTATTCAGAGTAGTATCAGTCTAGTAGGCCGGTTCAGGTAGCTCTACAAATTAGAGATGGGGGCACGACATGTACTTGTGGTAAGACAGTTCAGACTTATCAGGGTTCACATTTGGGGTATTCAGTCCGTTGTGGTAAATCAAGTTCAACCGAGTCTTTTAAGAGGGGAATTTTTGGTAGAGGTTGCTATGAGTATGGTGTGGTGGGTCACTTTTCTCGAGAGTGTAATACGATCAGCTAACGTAGGAGGTTTGGTAAGTCATGTCCCCATGGCCAACAAGATCAACAGGTTTAGAAAGGTCATTAGGGCCAGGTCCCTAGGGCTCTGATTTAGGGTACTAGGGGTGGTCGCTAGTGTGTTAGAGGTGGTCTGTAGAAAGACAAATAAGGTGATCGAGGTGGACGTGGTTATATGTATGCTTTTCCATGAAGACTAGAGGTGTAACCACAGTTGTTGTTATCATAGGTACTATGTCCATCTCCCATCAGTAAACTTATGCTTTATTTGATCTAAGGTCTACCTTTTCATATGTGTATGCTTACTATGACATGTGGTTTGGTTTGTCTTGTGAGCCTATATATGTGCCTATGTGTGTAGCTACCCCTGTAGGTGATTCTCTTGTAGTGGATTGAGTTTATAGAGCTTGTGTGGTGACAATCTAAGGGTACGATACGTGGGCCGACCTTATTGTGTTAAGCATGGTAGACTTTGATGTGATTCTAGGAATGGATTGGTTGTCTCCCTATCATAATCTCTTGGATTGCTTCTCCAAGACTGTGACTCTGTGAATACTTGGTATTTCTCCTCTTGTATGATAAGGGGGTGATCTCTTATCTAATGGTGCATCGATTGGTAGAGAAGGGGTGCTTATCTTACCTTGCTTTTGTTCGTGAAACTAGTGCTGACACTTTTTCTCATGAGTTCTGTTATTATTGTTAAAGAGTTTGTTGATGTATTTCTGACTGATCTACTTGGTCTTTTTCCTGACCGTGATAATGATTTTGGGATTGATGTTGAGCTGGGTATATAGCCAGTTTCTATTCCACCTTATCTAATGGCTCCAAATGATTTGAGGGATCTTATGGAGCAGCTCCATGGCCTCTTATGAAAAAGGTTAATCATAAAAATATTATATCCTTGGGGTGGTCCTTTCGTGTTCCTAAAAAAGAATAGTGGTACCTTGCGTATGTGCATTGACTATAGAAAGCTGAACAAGGTGACAATCAAGAACAAGTATCTCATGTCGTGTATGAATGAGTTATTCAACCAACCTTAGAGTGCAACGGTTTTATCTAAGATTGACTTGAGAGCGGGCTACCAACAACTTAGGATTAGGGAAGCAAAAATCCCTAAAAACGCCTTTAGGACTCGGTTTAGCCATTATGAGTTCTTAGTCATGTCTTTTGGGTTGACGAATGCTCAGAAGCATTTATAGAGTTGATGAAGCATGTGTTTATGCCTTATTTGGACTCATTTGTCATAGTTTTCATCAATGACATCTTGGACTACTCTGGGAATACGGAGCAACATGTGGAGCAATTTTAGGACTGTAGTTCAGAATTTGAGAGACCCCTGGTTGTATGCAAAAAAATAGTAAATGTGAGTTTTGGCTTGAGTCGATGGCATTATTGGGGCACGTAGTGCCAAAGAATTGCATTATAATGGATACGGCAAAGATTGAGACATTTTGTGATTGGGCCAGGCCTACTTCTCCTACTGAGGTTCGTTATTTCGTCGGGTTTGTAGGCTATGACACGTTGTTTGTGGAGGGGTTTTATTCTATTGCAGCACCCTTAACTAGATTGACTTGGAAGAATGTCCCATTCCAGTTGTCCGATGAGTGTGAGGTGAGCTTTCTGAAGCTCAACGTCTCGTTGACTTCAGCGCTGTCCTATTAGTTCATCGTGCTTCTTATTTATATTTGTTCTTTCTGAACTAGTCGGCCTATGATGCCTACTGGGTACTCTGTGTATTGTACTCATACTACACTTTTGCATTTTTCCGATGCAACACCAAGTTCGAGCCACCCTCAGTAGTGAGCATTTGGATCTCCCGTGGTCGTCCTAGACTTGGATTGTGGGGAGCTCTGAGCGTTCAGAGACTATTTGATGTCCTCCTTTTGTACTGACTTTCATTTTGTTTTTCTGATTAGGCAGGTCTCTGTATATATTTATGACTTTCTGTTTGTAATAGCTTCAATATAGGTGACACATGGTCCTGGGTATTGGCATCTTGTGTTAGATAGTATTTTGGTCTTTTTTTGTCCTCATTTGTATATTTTGTATTGTATAACATATATATATATATATGTATAGCCCTTCTTTCTATATATTATTCCTATCTTTTCCGCTTAATTATTCATGTTCTATATATTTTGTGGCTTATGCATTAGAGTGTTCTTGGCTTTGGCTTGTCCACTAGGTGGGTTGTGGTGGACACCATCATGGCCCGACTTTCGGTTATGACAATTTTCCTTTTTAATTAGTAAATGTTAAACAATTCACATTTCAAATTTTGTATTGATTTGTATTAGATTTATTTAGTAATAAACAACTCTCTCTAAATTATTTGTAAGCTAATTTATTTATACAAATATACTAGTACAAATATAAAACATAAAATCAAGAAAATAAACAAAATAATCAAATTGATTTGAGGGATATTTTTGTCTTTACATTGACTTATCCAATGTATTAAATCCTATTTATTACTAATACCTCCAAATGGAGGGTATTAATAATGCATCCTATAATACCATATACGATATAACTAATCCATGAATTAGTTATATATAGTCTCCAATTCCTACGAAACATATTACTAAATAATACCATACATAATATATGGATTATTTCTCCTAGTACTTCCTATGTAACGACCGCTAAATTACAATCATAAGGCATAAACACATAAATGGCATGGAGGTCATTACTACATCAACTACAAAATGACTTTCATCCGGGAAAGTTAGAGTGAAGAAGTACCTGAAGGCTCAAACAAGCCAGGAAACTACTCCCGCATATCATGCTTGGCCCCCCACAGAGTCTCCTCAACTAGATGATGCCTCATATAGACCTTAACCACAATAGTGGCTCTCGGACGCAACCATTGTACATCTATGGATGAAGTGGATACTAGCTCCTTCACGAAGGTCGAATGGTCCTCAATTTCTACTGCATTATACTCAAGCACATGGGACTCATCGTGAACATATCGCTGCAACATCAAAACATGAAAGACTTAATAGATATAAAAAATACTGGTGGTAGAGAGATCTCATATGCAACCTCGCAAACTCTCCAAAGGATCTCAGAAGGCCTAATATACCTGGGGTTAAGGTTTCCCTTCCTCCTAGATGTCATCTCTCCCTTCATGGGAAACACACATAAGAAGACTCTAGCTAACACTGCTAACCTCAAAAGCCACCACCTATGATAAACATAACTCTTCTTCCTACTTTGAGCTGTCCAAAGATTATCCTAATCACCCTCCCCTAGTCTAAAACCTCTTAACTCAAGTCTGTAACACACTGTCTAGGCTTTGTAACTCAAACTGACCAACTAGAGAGAGACAACGCTTATCATATAAAGCCACAAATTGGGCAACTGAAAGCTAGAGTAGTAGTTGTTGTTGTATATAAAGTGTGTGACAAGTAAAAATTGGTCCCACTGACAATTAAATTCAAACATACAAGCCTGCTACATATCCGTAAGAACTTTGATAGTGCACTCTAACTGAGCATCATTTTGTTTGTGGAAAAATATGTTAGTGTCAATGTCAGTGCCCAACTCCTCCCAAAATGTCCTCCAAAAGCTAGAAATGAACTAAGCACCCCAGTTTGATATAATAGAGATGAGCTCACCAAGGAGATGAACCATCTCTAAAATAGATACAGGCTAACCTCTTAGCGCCAAATGAAGACTGAATAGAAAGGAAGTATGATGACTTGGTCAATCAAATAAAGATGAGCAAAATGGTGTCAATGCCCCTAGAAGTCATAGGCAAATCGACCAAAAGGTCCATAGTGATGCGATCCAACTTCAACTCGGGAATGCCTAATCTATGAAACTCCCCACTAGGTCTCAAGTTCTTGGCCTTCACCTGCTGGCAACTTAGGAAACCCACACATAGTCTGGAATATCCCTCCTCTAGCCACCCACTAGTAATGATGCCTGAAGTAAAAACTACATCTTCGCAGTTCCCAGATGGGTACAATATCTAAAATCATGGGCTTCACGAAGTATCAACTGGATCAAACCCCCAACCCTAAAAAAAAAAATACGGCTTGAAAATATAAAAACTCTATAAAAATCCAAAGTAGCCTAACCGGCATCACTTCCGAACACCCGATCTGTAATTTCTACCAAGGCCTCATCCCCAAACTAATGGCTACAAATGAGATCAAGAAAAGAGGAATGAACTCCCACATAGGCTAGAATATACCTAGAATCTAAAATATTAAGGTGAATCATTTGGTTAACTAAGGACTAAATGTCCCAAGCTAAAGGTCACTCTATCGTAGAAAGGAAGGCCAGACTACCTATACTCATTGTCTTCTTGATTAAGGCATCCATAACCACATTCTGCATGCCCTAATGATAGAGAATAGAGAGGTTAAAGTCCCTCAGAGGCTCAATCTAGTGATGCTACCTCAAATTAGGGTCACTTTTGCTAATGATGTACGAAAGGCTTCTCAATCAGTGTAGATCTCCCAACAAAATCCATACAGGTAATGCCTTAATATTTAAAATGAAAAACTACCACTGCTAACTCCAAGTCAGGAGTGGATTAGTTGCACTCATGTCGCCTAAGCTACCTTGATGCATAAGCAATAAGTTGGCATGGTGCATCAGTACACAACCCAAACAAACGTCAGATGCATCACAATGGACTGTGAAACCCTCTTCCTCAACTAGAAGAGTCAATATAAGAGAAGTAGTTAACAAATCCTTGAGCTTCATAAAGCTTAAATCACACTCATCAGACCACTCAAAGGGAACATCAAGGCGAATCAACAAGTTGAAAGGTGGTGCAATAGTGGAAAAGCCCTCTAGAAACTGTATGTAGTAGCCTGTCAATCATACAAAGCTCCAAGCCTTCGTAACTTAAGTGGGCCTATCCCAATCACGAATAGCCTCAATCTTTGCTAGATCTATCATGATTCCATACTTAGACACAACATGCCCCAAAATGCTATAGACTAAAAGAGAACTCATAGTTTTAAAACTTGGCATAAAGTCGCTAACCTATAAAAGTCTAGAGCACAATCCTCTGATATTGTTAATGATCAGTCATGTTGAGTCAGTATACCACAGTGTCATCCATAAACACAATGATGAACATATCACGATACGTTTGGAACACACACGTCATCAAGTCCATAAAAGTAGTAGGTACATTAGTCAACCCAAAGGACATCACTAGAAGCGGTCATAAGGATGTGGGATGCCCTAATTCATAGCTAATGTTAATCAGACCTCAAATTAATCTTTGAAAACAATGCAACACCCTGAAGTGTGTCAAATAGATCATCAATCCTAAGAAGTTTCCTTGGTCGTGTCGGGTAATATAGGTTGTTCATTAAAGACTTCCGAAGATTTCTATTCCATTGCGCAAGCTTCTTGAAAAAGAAAGCACATTTATTTTTATAATGCATGTTTGGAAGCTTTAAAGATTTTGAAGGAGAAACTCATCTAGACCCTCATCATAATACAACCCAATTGGAATCTCCCTTTTAAAATGATGTGCGACGCTAGTGGCTTGTCACTTCAAGGTGTTCTTCGAAAATACAAAAATATGTTCATTGATTATATTTATTATGCTAGAAAAACCTTGAATTGTTCTCAAAAGAAATATACCGTGACTGAGAAGGAGTTATTGGATCTTGTTTATGGGTTTGAGAAATTTAGAGCCTACTTAGTTGGTACAAAAGTTATCATGCATACTGATCATGCAACTCTACATTACTTAATGGCAAAGAAAGAGGCAAAACTAAGACTGACTTTTGAAGTGAATGATAGAAAGGGGTATGAAAACCAAGTGGTTTACTACTTATCAAGGCTTGAAGGGGATTCTAGAGTGAATAAAGACCGGGATATTGATGATGCTTTCTTGATGAATCGATAAAGATAATTTTTACACCCTCAGTTCCTTAATATACTGATTTTGCAAATTTTATTGTCTGTGTAATGTTACCTGATGTTTCGAGTGACAATCAAAATAAAAAATTCTTATTTGATGTGAATAAGTATTTATGGGATGAACCATTCCTCTTTAGGGAGTATGCTGATAATATAATTCGACGTTGTGTGCTAGAAGTGGAGGGGCAAGAAATATTAGAAGCATATAAAGCTTCATCTGCAGGCGGACATCATGGGGGAATTCGTACAGGCTCTAAGGTGTTACAATATGGTTATTATTATCTTACAATGTTAAGGGATGCTCATACCATTTGAAAATATTATGTTCAATGTCAAATTCAAGGGAGCGTGTCTAATAAAAATGAACTACCACTGTCAAAAAAACTTGAAATTGAGTATTTGATATATGGGGATTTATTTCATTGGTCCTTTTCTTAGTTCATTCGGTAATAAATACATTCTTGTGGATGTTTACTATGCGTTTAAATTGGGGAGGCAATAGCATTACCAAATAACGAACGAAGAAGTGTCACAAAGATTCTCAAGAGGAATATTTTCACAAGGTTTGGTACCTCTGTCACGGCCCAAAGTACACCCTCGATGTGAGATGGCATGTCACACCCCAACCCTAGGTGAGGCGGACAAGTACCATATGAACACATACTATACAAGTGACCTATGATGAGAAAGTAAACTACTATGCAGATAGATTTACTGATGAGAAGCTTTATATACAACACATGTTGACTAGGCTGAACCGATACATGTGACAAGTAAAACTATGAATACAGATGATAGTTTTACAATACCTACAAAGCCTCTACTATCCATGACTGTACCACTATGAAAATATGCATAGTAAAGACTCGGCAAAGCCCCGAATCAACCTGGAGCAAACCAACAACCGATGAGTATCATGTACAAATTGGGGAGATCTACTAGCTGAGTACCTATACCTGCAACATGAAATGGAGCATCCCCAATAAAGGACGTCAGTACGAAGGAATGTACTGAATATGTAAGGCATAATACCATATGAAAAATGAGAGCTCAAGTGAAACCAAATACAAATAGATAAGGATTTGAGACCACCTTTGCTTATACTTGTTAAATCCTGTATGTTACATTCTTTTCTTTACTTTTCTGTGCATTATAATCTTTATAAGACATATGATACAAATGACCAGCTGATCAGTGGTAGAAGAGGATGACCCATGCTAGGCATTTTAACCCCTGGGATGCTGTCCTTATAATTCCACAAATTGGGATCGGCCCATGCTAGGCTTTCACCCCTGAGCTGCCACCCTTCTATGCCAATTGGGATCGGCCCATGCTAGGCATTCGCCCCTAAGCTGCCACCCATAATTATACAGATTACTTCACTTAGATTCTTTAATCTTTGAGATTGTTGTTTTGATGTTCATAACTCTTTTTAGATTGTTGTTTTTGTGGTCATAATCATTGTTGAGATTTGGAACTATGGACCAGTAGTAGAAGATATATGAATATGAACTTACGATAATAACAATGACATGAGAAGCAAATGTGACAACAATGTAATACTTATGGAGCTTATGTGACTCAGTAAGCATTTTGCCATCTTGAATTGAAGCACATTTCAAGTGAAGACATATAACATTCAGCCAAGAGATTTGAACTCTTTATGATAGCCAAATACACACTAACTAATATCAAATAAAAGGTATACATGAATGTGGAACAAAGGGAGAATGTGGACAGATTCAACTTAAGGACGGATACATATTCCAAGTAAGTACATATAAAATGTACAATAGATCAAGTAGGGATATTGTGAGGTAACATTATAGTCTAACACAATGGGAGTAATAACCAATAAAGGGAACATATGAACATGTGAAAAGGTATCATATATGTATATCCAACATATAAACATTTGTACCATGTGTAATCTAGGATCATTTTGATTTATATAAGGGGAATGTGTGCCAAGGGTACTTTGACGATGAAATGAGTTTAAACCTTGCATGCTAATACTTGTTAGAGTAAGCACGTACATTTAGTAATAAACTCATACTAGAGTACTCACTTGACTGCTCTAGGGAGTAGGAACTGCAACTATGGATCAGTCACTACCAAGGGTACTTAGAAAGCTTACTTTGTAATATAAGTGTTGGATTCATGCCAAAGAAATAGGAAATCGAATAGCGTTACATACCTCAATCCCCAATTTGTATAGCTTACAAAGTGTTAACCTGTCCTTTAACGTCATAGTCTCCATCTAAAACAACCAATCATTAAGGCTAATATTAGCAGCTTACCAACCAACTCGGGATATTCCAACTCATCAAAACAGTAGCCAGACAGCCAACCCATAATCCTTCTATTTCATTGTTTTTTTTCACAAATTCTGTTCTTTATAGTTATTTACACGGAACAACCTTCCCATGGAACGGAAAATGAGCTTACAAAAACTTTAATTTAATGGTGCATCACCATAGCTTATAAATCTACCCCCTAACAGCTTTCCGCAATCATTCTCAAAGTACATCAATGACCTCCCATAAACAAATCAATACAATAGTAGTCCTCAGCACTCAAAAATAATCAAAAGACTTGAATTTATGGTTTTCAATCACCATCCCACGAGTTGCAATAAACAAGTAAGTCTAGAATTCTCAAATAAACTAAAAATTAAGAGGTTGTGGCAGCACCTTACCTTGGCTATCTAAATTTGTTATTCTCCTTCATTTTCTGTTTTTGTAATCTTCTCTTAATCTTTGGAAGAGAGTGGCAGAATCTTGGCTGCCAACACATATAACTATTTTGTCCAATATACTTGAAACAATAGAGGATATAAGGTGATCTTGTGGCTGCTTTGGAAGGAACAAGATGAAAAATACTTAGAACCCTAGTGGGAACATTGGGTGGCTGCTTCATCTTGAGAGAGAGAAATATATGAACTTGAGAGCTTAAAATTTATATAAGAGGAAAATTAGATATTTGTACCAGATTTTTGGTCTAATTAAAGGTTCCCTTTTGCCACCTTTCTTATACTTCATTTGCAGCCAACATGTGTCTTTAATTTACGCCACACATTTAAGTAGGTGATGCACTTACTTCCATCGATTTCAACTTAATCGGGTCACATTAAAATCTACGAACAGTTCACTTTTAACCTATTCTATTGTCACTAGTTGCATAGGAAACCGAGTCCATAACTATACCACAAGGAAATTTATAAGCGTCATATAAATAGAACTAGTACACGTAGAATACGGGGTGTGACATCCTCCCTCCCTTATGATCATTCGTCCTCGAATGATAGGTGTACCTGATAGTTCGGTTAATCTTGGAATTTCATATATAGACTTGTGAGAGTTCCCATTGTAAATAGGACTATCCAAAATCCATAGACTGACCTAAAACACGTATAGATAAGTATAGTATGGCATCTCGATAGATATGGTTCATGAACTAACAATATGACAAATTAAACCCCTTTCTTGACCATGTAATTCATTGAAGATACACTAGTAGAAATCATACAAATAAGGACTTTAATATAAACACAAGACATGAAAATGACATATCAAATGAACAAATGCTAGTAGGATTTATGATCATATAAGGGGACCAGATGATCTCAGATCCTTAGGTTGATGTTTAGAATAAGAGGGGTATTTAGGATCTCTACCATTTTCTATTCCCAAGTACCTTATGTTATATTCTATTCCTTCAACAATACTTCAATGGAGGTTACACCTTTTGAGCTTAGCTTCCGGGTCTTAACAATCAAGATAGTATCTTCTCCCAAAATTTGTATATTGAACACACATAAAAAGTATAGGCCTAATCTATCGGGGCTCTACTTTCCATTATCTTTTATTTTATGACTCTTTTCAAAGGTGAGTCTTATAAGAACACATAGCTGTTAATATAAATTATGCCGCACCTTCGGATAAGGCATTATGCTAAGCTTTTTATCTATGGTTGTGATAAAACTTACATATATCCGTAACCTTTTCTGATCAAAATCTTCACTTCATGATGATACAAGGAAATGGTTTCCAACAATGTTCAAAACTCAAGTCAATAAACACAGAGGGGCAGAGTATACAGATAAATAAGTCGCATTGAGTATACAGATTATCACAAAAGGGAGCGCATAATATACATCCATTAAGCTATAGTAACATATGGTGTACGTGCGCATATGGTTCATAGGGTAGCATGTGAGCGAATGAACTATAAGGAATGTAGGAAATGGACTAGATGAGTACTAAAGCTACAAAATATATAATACGTAAGAAAGTAGACTATATGAAATATGAACTACGGAACACAAATCACATTGATCAAGTGCGTTATATCGCATGGATTGGTGACCTAACATGTCAATAAGTACACATATGAAATATGAGCAAGTGAGCACATGACACATGGCCAGAAAAGCTATAAGGCCTATAATGTTTAAGCAAGTAGGCTGCGGGACATGTAAAATATATAGAAATGGTCATATTATCAATTAGCCTGCAGAACCCACATAATATGGACAAGTGACATGAGGAAAGTAACCAGTGCAATAAATAACATGTAGGGAAAAAGTCCTACGAAAACATATAGCAATAAACAAGGGTACTCCGAAGAGGATAACACTTACATGCAAACATTCTATGACGTTAGGTAACCTGTGAGAAGGTAATCCACCAAGGGCAAATGACATACAAATAGATAAGTTATAGAACATGCAGCATGTATAACAAGATATCCTATAGAACCACTCTACCATATTAAGGTCAAACACACTGTCTAAAGCGTTAAGTCACAGGTGGGATAGTTCTGCTCATATTCCTTACTCACCTCCAATCACATACAATTGATTTCCCCATCTACTCTCATTAATCTCCTAAGAATTCTTAGAGGTGTTCTGCTATTAGGACTTGGCTTCCATCTAGGTCCATATAATTACTACAGTTAGGGTTAAAAAAAAACCCTCAATAGTTCATCTTTTTGAGTAGGAAGCCGAGGTCAACTTTACCTTCATTACTAGGTTGTGTTACATCACATTCAATGTCTGGTGCCTTTTGAAGGGCATAATAGAAAATAAATAGTGAAGCTTGAACGCACCACAAAATATGAACTCTAATAACATGTAAATGTCTGGTACCTATAAAGTTATATCATGATTCATAAAATCTTAGAGTTATCCCCTTTGGGCTTAACTAGATAGGTCTGGCCATACTAATATATTTTTTTTTATAAAAAAACCAAGTAAGGGTGCTCCGACTCTTTTCTCATGCAAAATAGAAAATAATAACAACTAGAATATGATCAATATTTTCTCTCCCTTAACTGGACTATGACTGATGACTTACTGCAGGCATATATTAGATGAACTCTGTAGTAGCTCTATTCAAATTGATGGAAGTCTATACATGTGAATAATACTCTACTTCTCTTTTGTACTAATGATGTAGATGAAGTAGGTCCATGTATCTTCTCTCTGGGTAACCTTTCTATTTCCCTCTTTTTTTTTCTTGTATCAAGACTTGAATCAATACTAAATTGACTTCTCTTTCTAACCCTGTTCACATAGTTGTTCCTAGGTATTATAACTCGTTAGGGTTGGTTGAAGAGTTGATACCATTTTCTTGTCAAATACAAAGCAATCACTGTTTCATAACCGCCTATCTCACTAGTCTATAGCATCCTCAAATCACACCTACTCCTCTGTTTAGGGAATTTCATATATCCCATCTCTTTCTAACTAGAAGCTCTATGTACATATTCGGCCCATTTCATTCAAGTTTCATTCTCACATGCTTCCTATCTAACAAGTACCGTTTAATCAAAACCAGTAGCTTTATGTACTCTAATCCCACTATGTACAGCCTGACTAATCACAACTGAGGTCTTACCAATCAATTTTCCTTTTGTTAACCTTACCCTTTAGTCACATACTAATTCTGTATAGCCAACACATAGATCATAATTGGAACTACCATACATATATCATTTGTAGCAATTGGCACACTTATTTCTAAGTTTTGTAACCATGAAAAGAATACAAATGTTATTACTACTTATTCGGGGTTGTTGTCACATACCATATAAAAGTCAAATATTAACTTACAAAAACATTAATTTAAAGGTGCATCACCACAGCTTATAAATGTGCCCCCTAACAGCTTTCCGCAATCATTCTCTAAGTACATCAATGACCTCCCATAACCAAATCAATACAGTAGTAGTCCTCAACAC